>MU225956.1:50170-79424 GCA_018584345.1 Thuja plicata | reverse complement strand
CTTTGTAATACTTGTTCTTTCATTTTCATAGCTTAGCTTGCATATTCATCTTAATCTAGCTTGCATTGCATTTCATTTTTTATTCTTAAGGATATTGGCATTCTTGCCCTTGTCTTCATTGAATCTCTCATTGCATGGTTTACTAGCAAGGTTATAGGCTTAATAGCTCTAGCTGAGAGCATTCTAAGAACCCTTGCACTCCATGCTTAGGGAGCTATGGATCGATTTTTGAGACCTCATTCTTGAGTGTTCTTGAATGTAAATATTCATAGAAGTGTGACACAATTATAGCACACACCAATGACATAGTTTTGTGTGTAAACTAAAAATGTAAAATGGAAAGGATAAAGAGGAACCCGACAAGCAGGTCATAGTGCAAGCTGAGAGAACAGTCAAAGAGGAACCCGAGACACAGTTCTGTAAGACCAAAAAAAGGCATGAATAGCATATCAAGGAAACCAAAAAACTCTAAGGACATGCAAACCTATCTAATCTATCATGAAACCCATTTGAAATGAGAGTATAACATAAATCATGAAAACACTTAAAAATCCCTTCAAATGTAGCTCCCATGTCCTCCTTTCTTCTCCATAAAGGTGGATTATGTTGCTATTTGACAATAACACAATTGCACAAAGAACTTTGAAAGCACAAGTTGATAAGAGAATACTAGGAGATGGTGGTTCTAACCTTAAAAGAGAGAAACACATCTCAATTTATAGAAAATGAGAGGCAATTAGGTGAAGATTGCATAGAATCAATGCATAGTAAAGGGAAAGGAAGGTAGGATTCTTGGAAGCACAATTAGGGGGAGAATGAATGAAGGGATATTGAAGAAGCACCTTAATAGGGATGTGAATCCTCAATTAAGGGATATGAAAATTAGGTGAGATTAGGAGGATTTAATCAATTAATAAATCAATATTCCTCACAAATCTAAATTAGTCTTTATGAAATTCTAAAATTCCATAAATTGTAATTAGGCAATTAATTAATTAAAAAATAATTAATTGTGAAGACTTAGGGAAAAGGGAATAAATAAAGTCAATTTATTTATTCAATTGGGACATAGGGATAAACTATAGGTTATTCATCCCAAGAGGATAAATTAGTGAATTATCTATCAAACTGAAGGTATTAATGTCGAATTGAAATGATTTGGATGAATTGATAAGGATTAGGATCAATTTCGAGGATTATGGAATAGTTTAGGAAATCACGAAGCATCGATGAGCTTTGACAATACTCTCGTGATAATGGTTGGAAATGATATAATGGCATCAATGAACTTTGATGATGCCATAGGATTGAAATAGGAAATGGGAAACATCGATGAAATTGGACAATGTTCCTGGGATAATGATGATTTGCAATAGCATTGATGAACTTTGACAATGCCAGAGGATTGATTGAAAGAGATTGATAAGACATTAATGTGAGTTTGGAATTGAATGAGTTTTGAATGATCTTGGATTGATTTAGGAAGATTAGGAATTGGTTGGACTAATTTAGGAAGATGATCAATTTGGCCAAAATGAGAGAAATGTTAGTAATTGATGACAAGGAAGAATGACACAATATTAGTGAATGATAAAGATCAAACACACAATATAGAAGAGATGTTAAAAAGGAGGCACAAGCATCGAACCATTTTTAGGTGTCTACATTTTTCCCCTCTTTGATATAATGCAATTATGAGCGTTGTGTAAAAGAATAATTAAGAATTATGTCCCAATGGATCAACATAATGGAGGTAGGATGCCCCCTCAAAAAATTGGGCAAAAATTGAGATGAGGACAATTTTTCAAAAAGAAAGATGATTGCTAGGATTGACGGAAGAAATGTTAGGTAGAAAGCGGAAATTAGATGAAGAAATGTTAGTAAGAAAGAGTTTTGGCTTTCATAAGTGCAATTATGTTATAAGAGCTTATTTTGATATTGAAAATAGGGTGCAGTGCATCGTGGCACAAAATTTAGAGCGAGAAAGTCACCCTTTTGCCCAAAAAAACACAATGCATATAGAGGATGATCTTCTCCATCCCAAAGCATATAGTAGACATGCCCCATAATTGCATGAGATCATCAAACAGGCAGAAGAGAAAGCAAAAAGATAAAAATCAATGAAAGATAAAAACACTCACTGAAATAATGTGAGCCAACAACCATTCTGATCTTTTTTTCACTTGCATTAAGTATTCTTTGTTTCATAGCTTAACTTGGAAATTGACTGATTGGAAAATTGATTGATAAATTGGACAGATTGATTGATAGTAAAGATCGAAAGATTGAACAAGTCCAATCAGATTGAATGTTGAGTCACAATGATCCAGATCGGGTTTGTGAGAACGTGATTTCATTAAGCACAAAATGATGCATCTACCACGGATGTCTGCAAACAAGATGATTGATACACAAAAGAAAGACAAATATGTACAAATTTATTGCAGATTTTTGAAGAGATTTTTGCAATTTTTGCAATTTTTGAGATATTTGAATTTTTTTGTGATGATATTTTTTCAAGACTTTTTATGATTTTTATGATTTTTTCAGCATCATATTTGATTTTTTAGGGTCTTTTTTCAGGATCGTATTTGATTTGTTTAGCAATTTTTTAGGACATTATTTGATTTTTTTGAATTTTTAGCTTCTTATTTGGAATTGCCCTCATTGTCTAGCAAGGTAGGGACATTGTGAAAGGAAAAATGGACTGATAGAGGGATGAAGGCCAAGGGTCTCTTGCATTGGATCTATTTGGGTGCCAAGGACTATCCAAGAAATGAGATAAAAAAATTTGTGCCAAGCGAAGGGACTAGTTAAGAAAATGATAGGGTAATGAAATGGTGCACTGAATGGGATGTGGGGAATGGACATGTCAAGAGGTTTGTTGGAAAAAATATTTTGCATTGAACGTCCTTATTTCACATCAAGAACAAGAAAGGGATTTTGGATAGGGAAAATGTTAGGATATGAAAAGGATAATGATAGGATATGGGTAGGATAAGCAAGATCAACAAGGGATACATGATATATGGGTGTTGACAGGATAAAGGATATGAGGGACATAGGAATAATGGAGGATATGCTGGGGATAATGGAGGATAATGACAAGAGTAATGGAGGTTAACACAAATGAAATATGGCCCCAAGTATAGACTGCAAGAAGTTCATAGAATTACACATGATGCTTGTTTGCCAGGTTTTCATCATGGTACTTGCCCAAAGCGCCTGTTTGTCAGGTTTTCACTATTGGACAAAATTATTTCACTCTTTTGTTTTTGATATTTGTCATTTTTTTTTTTGTCTTTTTTTGATATTTTTTTGACTTTTTGGAAAAAAAAACTAGATGCATGAAATGACATGGATAGAGGACTCAAGTGCCTTACTCTTTGAAATGTGCTTTTGAAAGATATTGCGCAAAGATGTTGATAGGGTAATAACAAAGGGATATGAAGTGGGTGATTGGATAAGGATGGGACAAGCTTTATGCAAAGGATTGGATAGGTTGGATGAAAGGTTGGAAAATAGGTGTTGGATGATGGAGAGAGTTAAAGAAGGATGAATGTTGAATGGATTAATATGGTTGCAAGAACAACATTGGCACACACCTTGAGGGGTGATGGAGTGATGGAGGAAAATGAGATTTTGGATTTTGAAGGATTAATGGAGGAATGGGAATGGATTTTGGGACACAAGGACCCAAAATGGATTTGGAAGATGGAAGACATTTAGATGGAGAGATAGTAATTTTGGATGCCAATTTGGACTTTTCTTTGGGACTCTGTGCTTCAAGGAGCTTGTTGGGAATCCACATGCTTTTTTATTTTTCATTATTTTGTGGGTCCTTTGAATATATTGCTTGCACAATGGATTTTGGAAACCATATGTCTTTTGACTTTGTTTTTTTTCTCAATGGGCCTTTGTGGCCTTTTTGATATTTATTTTTCATTTTGGGTCAAATTTTTCTTTTTTGTACATGTCGATTAGACTGGACATGTTGATCCTTGATAGCATGTGGATTTCTTGACTTGTGAATTTTATGCTTGGCATCCAAATTTCTTGGAAAAGGAATGGGGTTCATGGATGGATAGGAATGATGTGGAGAATCTTTTGATGGGTGGAAGGTTCTCCAAGATGTGTGCCTTTGCTGACTTGTATTTGGGAAAGGGTAAATGGGTTGCGAGCTAGTAGAGGGAGGAATATATGGACATAGGATGGATGGAAGGGTTGAAGGGGGAGGTATACATCTAGGTTTGGATTTTGAAGGGATACCAATGCCTTGAGATGTTTATTTTTTATTAAGACCATGGCCATTTGAATTTTATTGGACACGTAAGGATTTAAATATACCTTTTGCATGGAGGTCTGACCCTTTGACTTGATAATGCTTTCTTTGACCAGTAGGATACTTGCTACAAGAAGCGAGTCCATTATTATGAGGTGTGAATGATATGGAAGGAATTGTAGGACCATGAGGTGGACTAGAGTCAATAGAACCAGGGGAACCCATTTGAAGTGTAAGGGGTTCATGAAAAACTTGCATAGATGTGCTTGAATCACAAGGAGGAGCACACAAAAAAAATAGGATCCTACAATGGAGTATGAGCAGTGATAGGATCATATTGTAGGATAGGATCTTGTGGGGGATCTAAAGGGATGATGTGATCTTGAGGAGACATGAAGGTGAAGGGACACCTTGATATTGGCTTGGAAAGGGATCTTGGGAAGATATGGAATGGAGATCATGATCTTGCTTGGGAAGTGGGAGGTCAATAGGACTTGGGAGGGAAATTTTCTCTTGGAATGGAAGGTCAAAAGTTGGAGGGGAGTGGTCATCATTGGGATGTTGATCTTGATATGTTTTTATACATGTTTCTTTGTGCTTTTTATCATCCTCTCGACATGGGATATGGATTTGGACATGCAAGGGGGATTCTTGAAAGGGGTCAACATGTTGATATGAAGAAGATGGAATTTGGATAGGAATCTCATGAATAGGCTTGATTGAAATTTGATGACATGGTGGAATTAGTTCAAAGGAAATTGGGCTATGCATGGGGCTAGCTTGGATTTTTTTTGTGGATATCCATTGGAAGGTTGCATTGTTAGAATAACTACTTGATGAGGATGGAAATAGGTATGTCATCCATGTGATTGTTTTGGGGTGAGCCATTGCTAGACATGGGTAAATTATTTGTTTGATCCAATTTTTGAAACAAATTCATTAAAATTTTGGATTTAAACTTACACTGCTTGATGAGTCTTTTTTGTGATACCTCATCATTATTTCCATGTTGGAAAGAATTTTTGGATTGAACATGTTCAACAATAGGTTTATTATTGATTATGATTGGTTGATGTTTAAAAGATATCACATTTGAACTTGTATTTGTTTAATAAGACATTGGTGGTGAATTGGAGGACACCAAAGGTTCCTCAAGCAATGTTATTCTTTGTGATCTTGGTATGGATTGTCTTGTTTGTATGATTGGCACAATAGGTTGTGAAATTGTCTTGTTTGTATGATTGGCACGATAGGTTGCATTGGAATGAAGATTGGTTTGTAATTTGGTAGTGGCCCCATTTGAATTATGCCAAAGTTAGGTTGAAAGGTTTGATTTGGAACTTGGTTGAATGATTTATTTGAAATTTGAGCACATGGCGATTGATTTGAAACTTGATTTAATTGAGCATGATCTAGAACTTGGTTGAAAAAGGTTGGCTTTTGCACATGATTGAATTGGACTTTGTTAAATTGTTCATTTTCCTCATTGAGTTGTAAAATCAGTTTTGGTATCTTTGATTTCTCAATGAGAGATTGTGTGTCAATTTGACCAAAAGATTCAATTGGAAATCCAAGGAGTTTTTCCATCTCCTTTCTACTCTTTATCGTCTTTTCTACACTCTCTTCCAAGATTTTCTCTTCTTTGTCCAATTTTGCTTGCAACTTTTGAATCATGTTTGCATGGACTTGATGCAATTGATTATTTGGTTGTGTTGATGTCATTTGCCTTGGCTCAAAAGCTTGTTGTTGCAAAGGTATATCTTGTCTTTGATCAAAAGGTAATTGTGAGTTTCCTTGTGATGGAAACATGGGTTGATAAGTTTCTTGTTGCCTTTTGGATGCTTCTAACCTAGTGAAGATTGACAAGATACCTATATGCGTATGCAATATTTTTTTGGATTTTTGGAAATTCAATTTTTGAAATGCAAGGAACTTATGCAAAGTGAAATCTAAGGCTTATGCAACTATATTTTTGGTTTTTTGGACTTTGACAATAAATATTTGGAAAGGAGACAAACCTAAGAGCGTAACCTCATGAGGTTGAATAAGAATCTTGACTTGAAAAAAAAGGATTGAGGGACAAGGGACAAGTTTGATAAAAGGGATTAAGTCAGATCCATCATGACAAAGGTGGAATGTGACCAATTGATAGGGGGGGTTTGAATTTTTTGGGACAAAGGGGACCAAGTCAAGATCTTGTTTTTAGCGCCATAAAGAAATGTTCCATGATTTGGATACTTTCTAGGATTTTTTTCAAAGCTTTTAGAAAGGATATAAAATGAGATATGTATGCAAGAGGGCTATGATTAGGACCTATGCAAGAGGGACTATAATCAGGACTATAATCAGGACTATAATGAGGCCTATAATGCAAGGGATTTTTTGAAATGCAAATGCAAGGAGATTAGGACATGAATATGCAAGATGAAGAATATCAAGCATGCCAAGAGGTTCCAAGTTAAAATTTTAAGGTTCCACATGTTTACTCAAAGACAAGGTGTTTTTGACCATTTGATTATTTTTGAAGTAGATTTGGAAAAAGTTTTCTTAAGAAGATTGTTTTAAAGATTTTATCATTTTTATTAAAGTTTGAAACACTCACGCAAGACACATCATTGAGAATGGTTGTTGTAAAAAGGAACAAACACACCACATCTTAAGGATAGCAAGAAAAATATCTATTGAATCCCCACTTGAACCAAAGTTCAGTCGTGATTAGTAATAGCAGACAACCTAGAATATTTGAGGCATGAGATCCTCCTTACAGTGTACTCACTTCTCAAGCACTCCAAGCTTCAAATCCCAAGGGTCATCACTTCCCAAGGGACTGTTGTCTCAACTAATAGCCGCAAAAGTGTGGGGCATCTTAGTTGGTCTCTGACCTTCTGAACTAATGGATAGAAGGTTTTTGGATACTAAAACATGGTGTTTAGTAAAGGCATCCATTCTGGTGGTTATACGTGTGGCAAATTAGCACCGTTATGGAGGCCTCCCAGCCTACAAAAGTTATATTCTGTAGGTTTTTATGCACCAAAAGGGTGTTGAGGGAGATCTTCTTCCCAATATAACATATTCAACACCCATTCATTGTGATATTAATCACAATGACATATTTTCTATACTGGTTTGGAAGGGCTTGGCTTTAGCCTGTTACCGGTTGGGCAATCCACTCTCACTGGCTCTGTTAAAGCACTTGGGAGGTAGCCACACTAAAAGACTTGCATGGATTTCTCTTACACCCAAGATCCACAAAGGTGAGGGGAGAGGATACATCTATACATTTCCTAGGAATTAAAAAAACTAGAAGACACTTCAGACACATGAACAAAATGATTCATTTTAAAGCACCAAGCTGAAGTGTTTTCTAACTACTAAAAACACACATGAAAGTTTCAGAAAACACACAAGGTCTTCTACAAACGTCCTACATCAAAATCGCTAGTAGTTTTATGATTCATTCTTCATCCCATGATTGCCAAAATGCTACAAAAATCATCAGTAACATAGAAAACATGCATACAAAGGAAAAACATACAAATCAATTGAAATTGGAACAAGTGCACCTTGATTTTTTTATGCTTTTTACCTAGTCATAAGGATCCAAATTTTAGATACATCTCTAGACTAGAAAATTAAAAATGGAAAGAAATAAACCCTCTTAAAAATCAGTCAGATTTCCAAAAATGTAAGAATTTTTTAAAAATTCCTTAATTTGTGCCCTAGGGACCCTATTTTTCAAAACAGACCAGTTTTCATAGATGTATTTATTTCAGCCATTATTTGTCATGAAAATAAAAAACTCAGAGAATAGACCCCATTTATATTTTGAAGTTCTTTCCAGAAATGTAAATTGTTTAAAACAATTTGCTAATTTGCGTCTAAAATTAATTTTTTACCAGATGTCAGGAGTACGACCAGGAGCACGAGCAGGAGTACGAGCAGGAACAGGAGCAGGTGCAAGACTACGAGTGTGAGTAAGAGTAGGAGCAGAGGCAAGGGAAGGACGAGGAGTACAAGCACTAGCATGAGCAGGAGTAGGGGTAGATGCTAGAGACCGAAGGTATTTCCCTAGTTGGAAAAATGATTTTATTAAAATATTTAATGGCATCCCGATTGTACAACCTGCAACCAATGCACGAATAGATCTAGGATTCCAGTGGTGTTCATTCCCAAAGAAAAATACATTTTACAACAAAGATAGTAAGGAAAAGCATTCATTTTTTCATGGGAAAGCAATGGTTCAATCTACGAAACCCTTCTTTGTTAATCCTAGGTTTCATGTTCAAAGAGATTTCCAAGCGGACCTGCCAGATTGCAAGATGCACCTTGCATCTTGTAAAATAGAAGCCATTCCCAATACGCCCTGGTTAGGTATGTTCTCGTATAAAGTAGGAGAAGCTTCTTGACAAGCTGGTGTTGCTAGGCGCCCTCAGGATCTCATTCCTTGCCCGCGCAATGCACATAAATTTGAAACTGGATTTGGGCGGGAAACACAAAAATTAAAAAAAAATGCACTCATTCAAGGGTAAAAAACAACCTAGGGTAGGAGAACCTCCTCAATGTGGTTAAAATTCTCAGTATCGGTTTTAGAAGAAACCCATATTTGATATTTGTGAGGAGTCACCTCCTGGCTCACCAAATAGCACTAAACCAAGAACTGTGAGCATGCTAGAGAACTCAGGTAAGCAATCAGAGGTGGACCTCAATAATTACAATAGTGATAAGGAATCTTCTTTCAAGGAGGATCAAGATACTCATGCATGCATGAATACCAAGGCTAGGTCAATCAGACCAACACTAAATAGATCCCCTTCATTTTAAAATAGCTAGTTCAGGCCTGACAGAGAAAAAATACCAAAGATATGGATTATCGGGAGGCTAACAAGGTTGTGCTAGACCAATCCCTTGTCATTCTTTTGGAACATTTGTTGTAGCAACATATTGGCTTCCTACGTCACTCATCCCTCATCGGTAAGTTTACCAATGCTACTCTTCTCTTTTCTGATATTAAGAGTTGGGCTTTAGACTACTAGGTAGGTCTTAAAAATATATTTTACTTGGATATGGAATCAAAATATTTTTTTTCTATATTTAAGTCTAAAGAGGATCGAGATGCAGTAAATTCACAAAAAGGTTGGTTCTGTAAAGGATCAGGACTATTTACTATGTCGTGGGTTCCAAATTTCATTCCTGATCCGAAGGGTCCCCATTTTTATCCATTCTGGATCTCCTTCTCCCACTGACCATTGGAGTACAGAGATATGGAAATTATTGAAATCCTTGGAAACAAACTGGGCATCTTTCTTAGGCATGATCTTATTCCACTAGAATTTCCATACCTTGATATCATTATATGTCTTCTCTTAGATATGCATAAAGAAGTCCCCAGAAAACTTACTATTAGATCCAAATGGGGATCATGGGTCCATAATGTTATTGTTCAGGATGAAGCAACTGTTCTTAAATTTCAACACAAGCTTGGTCATCTCACCACGCAATGTCAACTGGGTAATCAAGGTGGAACAATGTTATGTTCTGATTATAATTCAGATTTCACAGCTTGTAGGCTCAAAAATAACTTGGAAAAGCTATCTCCGGTTACTACTTCTAATGATCCCATCAATCATGACATACATAATCGGGATATGATCACGGCAGTAAAAATTTCTTATTTGATACGATAGATTTTGAGCTTTTTTCCACTGTTTATTCTAGGTCTAACACCCTGTTGCTGCCTCCAACTGATAATTATGACAATCATAACCCCTTGAGTATGAATTCTTTTCATTTTGAACAGAAACCCTAGAGGTCAAATATTGCAAGCTTGGAACCAAATCACAAAGTTAAACAACACATGGACCAAATCATTGCAGAACTAGTGTCCAAGATGATCTTTGACAAAATAGGGGTAGCTGGAGTAACTATAGAGGAACAAGATGAAATTAATGATTGTCATCTCTATAGTTAGGGCTCCAAGTGTCTCATGACCCAACCTCTCTATAGGTTTCAGTACCAGGTAGGCAGGACAATTCAGATGATCTAATGGATACATCCCAGTCTCAGGAGCAAATTAATGATTCAGATATACTAGAACACCCAGTGTCTGTGATTGAAGACCATAATAATCCAAACTTTCTATTTTTGGAAGGATCTACTAAAATAGACTTGGGGGTTGAAAAATACATCATCCATCAGGCTCAGGTTATGATAGATAATTTGGGAAGGGATACGATGATTTTACAAGTCGAGTTGGACAACTCCAGTCAGAACAAGGACAGTCAGAGCACAGAGGTCGGTGATCAACTGACATCTTTTAATCATAAGTAGACTCTTTCAATTGAATAGTCACCTTCAAAATGTCTTCAAACACCAAAAACTAGAGACCAAAGGTCAAATAAAAGGCATGAAGACAAAACTGGAAATTGCTGCAGGCATCCAGTCTACCTTAGATGACAACTTTGTTGTTACGAAACATGTGACAAGGAGAACATGAGGTTCTCCTTGTCATCAATGAAGATAAACTCATTGAATATTAGAGGCCTCAATTCCTCTAACAAAAGACGTAGGATTAGAACAACCATTGATTCTATGAAAGCGGACATTATCATGATTCAGGAAACAAAACTTTCTCAAAACAAATTTGAAAACATAATTGCTAAATGGCCTAACTGGGTTTCTTCGCATTCAGAAGACTTGGGAGCCTTAGGAGGATTGGCAGTGCTCTGGAATCCTCAAAAGATTCAAGGACAACTTATCCAGTAGGACCATAATTGGCAGCTCCATGAGATGTCTGAGTTTGATACTAGAATTATTTTAATAAATGTCTATGGTCCTAATCCAACATAGGATAAAATGAGAATATGGGAAGCTCTCACTAGAATCATCCATATATAGACATGCAGAATGTCATCCTTGGTGGAGATTTTAATGCAATCCTTCATCAAACAAATAAAATAGGGGGCATTATACAACCCGTCAAAACTATTTAGGACTTTTCATGTTTTGTTGACAATAACAATCTTATGGATATTCACCCCACCCAAGGTTCTTTCACATGGATAAACAAGAGAGAAGGATTTGCACAGATTGATGTTAGGTTGGACAGGTTCTTACTATAACAACAGTGGAAAATTTAGAATGTTCACATTCAGTCAAAAATCTTGGCATTTCCTGGATCTGATCACTTCCCTATTTCACTTGTCATCAACAAGTTAGGCAAAGCTGAAAAGAGTCATCAATCCTCTTTCAAATTTGAAAGAATGTGGCTTCGACACCCACACTTTCTTCCCCTCTTGAATCAATGGTGGATTAGCTCCTCATTTGTTAATGGATCTAAAATACATCAGTTTGCAATGAAGTTGAAATTTATCAAGAAAAACATTAAACATTGGAATGAGCATGTCTTCAAGAATATTTTTCACCAAAAAGAGGAATTTAAACAATAATTGGTTGTTATTTACAGTCATATTATCCAAAATGGTATGAATAATGACTCATACCACAAAAAAAAAGATCTTCAACATGAATGGAATGAGTTATGCAATAGAGAAGAGGAATACTGGAGACAAAAATCCAAGGAATTATGGTTGCGTGAAGGGGATAAAAATATAAAATTGTTCCATGCCTCAGCCACACAAAAAAGAGTAGCCAAGACTGTATTTGAAATTATGGGGGTGAATTCAGGAAATGTTATCACAAACGCCCAAGAAATTCGAGAAGAAGGGGTTAATTTCTTCCAAAATTTGTTAGCTCTAGCAACAAACCCATCGCTTTCAGAACAACAACTCAATGAGATTCTAGATGATATCCCCTTAATGGTGTCCCCACTGGAAAATGACATGCATATGGCCCCTTTTACTATACAAGAGCTTCACAAAGTTGTTTTCTCATTTCCTCCAGATAAAGCACCTGGTCTGGATGGGTTCACAACTCTTTTCTTTCAATGTTGTTGGGAAGTCATTTGCTGGGACTTACTAGCAGTAGTGGAAGAATCCAGGAAAAATAAGTGTATGCTCAAGTACTTAAATACTACCAATATTGCTATCATCCCAAAAATCAAAGACCCAAAGACATTTGCAGATTTATGGCCAATTTCCCTCTACAACATAACCTATAAGATCATTACAAAGGCTATTTATTGGAGGCTGCAACACCTTATCCCAAGCATTATTTCATCTGAACAAGGTGGATTCATGCCAGGATGAGGAACTATGGAGGGAGCCTTGGTGGCACACAAGGTTCTTCATTCCATCAACATGGATCAATCTCCCAATTTTGTTATCAAACTGGATATGATGAAAGCATATGACAGAGTTTGTTGGGACTTTTTATTCAAAATACTACAGAAAATGGGTTTCTCCAAGGGATGGTGTAAATGGATCAGAGCTTGCATCTCGGGAGCATGGTTCTCCATGATCATTAATGGTAAGCCCTTAGGATTTTTTTCTTCTACACAAGGAGTACGACAAGGAGATCCCATTTCCCCAGTGATCTTTATCATCATGGTGGAGGCCTTTAGTAGAATTATTAAGAAAAAGCATTTGGCAGGGCTTTGGTATGGGGCACATATAGGTGACACTAATATCTCCATCACACACTCATTGTTTGCTGATGATACTCTTTTGTTTGGATCTTCAAATGTACTTGAGGCTAGACAAATAAAACACACTCTTCAATTATACTCCGAAGTGTCAAGACAAAGTATTAATGCACAAAAATCCAAGATCTATTTGTTTAACACCAAAAAGGTTATCTCAGATAGAATTGTTCAGAGTCTTGGATTCATAGAAGACTTCTTGTCATCCATGTACCTTCGCATCCCCTTCTTTATCGACTCTAATAAAAAAAGCTATTGGTCTTTGGTACTGGAACATATTAAGGGAAAAAATTTGGCATGGAAAGCCAGATGGTTATCGTTGTCAGGAAGAATCCTACTTATCAAGTCAGTTTTATTATCCATCCCAAATTACTATTTAGTAGTCCTCAAAGCTCCATCGTCTATTCTGCAAAAGATACAGTCCCTATTAAAAAAAAAATTATGGACTGCAAATATGAATCAAGAGAATAAAATACCTCTTATATCTTTACAAGATATGTCACATACACCTGCAATAGGAGGTGTAGGGGTGCATGACCTAGCAAAAAGGAACGAGGCCTTTGGTGGAAAACTAATTTACCAAATTTACTCAAAACCATATAATAAATGGTGTCAAATTATGCAAAAAAAATATCTGGACAATAATGATCCCTCGCAAATTATATCAATTCAGGATACTCCTAAAGGATCAGCCATTTGGGACTTCATGTCCTCATCAAGAAACATTGTTGTGAAGTATGTCACATGGAAAGTCAATAATGGATGCAATGTAAAGTTTTGGAGAGACTTGTGGAGTGGAAAACCTCCTTTATGCAACTCCCAAAATATTGCTAATGTCAAACAGGTCACAGAACAAAATTGGGGTATTTACCTAGATCACTACATTTCAGTAGTGACAATATTTTTAGGCAAGGTCACTCGGAAGGATCTAGAAGAATTAGCCTTAAGTGAAAGGGATAAAGAAACACTTAGAAACATTCTTTCCAAAAGAAATGTTTATATCTCTTCGTGTGAGGATAAACTAATATGGGCTCCATAAATATATGGTAACTATTCAATCAAAGAGGGGTATAGACTCCTTCAACAAATAGGATCAAATAAGACTCCCTCACGGGCTTACTCCTTTTGCTGGAACCACATTATTTTACCAAAAGTGGGCTGCTTTGCCTGGCTTGCAATTAAGCACAAAGTGCTGACAAGTGACAGATTAGATAAATTCATAATAGCACCTCCATTCAAGTGCTTGTTGTGTGATGGTCCCAACGAAATAGTGGATCATTTATTTATGACACATTCATTTGTACAAAATTGTTGGACGTTTGTTTTAAGTAAACTGAATTTTTTCACTCCCCTTCCAAATAACATTTGGGACCTCTTCCGATCTTGGCCAGAATTATACTCAAAGTCACTCTTTAGAAGCATTTGGAAATGTACACCTGCTTCAGTAGTATGGGCCATCTGGTGGGAAATAAATAAATGTATCTTCAGGAAGTTCTCCTCTCCGATTGAAGTAGTACTTGATGGAATTGATATAGAAATTTCAGAGGTTGTCAATGCTACATTGAGCAAATGAAATTTTAACCCAACAGTCACTCGATGAGATAGCATTATTCTGCGTTCTTGGAAATGACTCTTCATTCCATTTGGATGTGTAATAGCAAAGCAAAAAACAATTAAAGTTGACAGATCGAAGGTTAAATGGATACCGCCCCCGCGGGTATATTAAAATTAAATTTTGATGGGGTGTCCCGAGGAAATCTAGGTAACTCAGGTTTGGGGGCTTGCATAAGGAATTCACAAGGGGATGTTCTAGTGCTGACTGCTTCACCCCTACCTATAGGAACAAATAACCTTGCTGAAGCACACGCTCTACTTTCAGGTTTAATTCTCGCTAAGCAAGGAGGATTTAATCGCATGCATGTAGAAGGTGACTCATATGTCATAATTAATGCTTGTGTGAAAAGACAATCATCTTCTTGGAAACTCACCTATATATTTAAATAGATTTAAAATCTGCTAGACACAATGCAAGAAGTGAACTTTTCTAATACACTCCAAGAAGGAAATAAAGTGCCAGACTTGTTGGCAAATTTGGGGTGTGATAGGCTTATGACTTCAGCAATCAATTCAACTAAGCTCATTGCAGAGAATGATGACCTTCGAATGTTGATTTATGAAGACAAGCCACTTGACATCACATGAAATTTATTGCCATTTCAGTCTCTCATGGCTCCGTACACCCACACAGAAACAAGGAAAGGGAATAATCGACATTGCCCTCACCACGATTCCGTGGGGACACGTGGAAGTCTTCATACAGTGATACAATTAACAAGGATTAATGAAGATCATTGATCACATGTAAAGCACATGGATCAATTCACCTCATATGCACATGATAGATCAAATGGGATTCTACATTGAATAGCACAGATTGCAGAATCGATCAACTTGAATTGTCTTAGAATTCGTAAAGTTGGGGTTTGGCTATTTATAGAAAGCTCACTGTAGAGTGAAATTACACAAATCTCAAATGGTAGCTCTAGATGATGTATGTGTTCACTATGATTCATTCTCCAAACTTCACAGGGAGGTGTTGTTGAAGAATTATAGGATCTGGTTAGTGCTGAGGGTTGACGAAGAGGTTTTGCCTGCAATCATCAGTGACTCTGTCCTCGATAGTATGTTCATTGCATAGTCAAATTTCATCAAACGAGTGATAAAATAGGTAATAGGGGATGAACACCTTAATCCCACTTCAAAGAAGTTCCTCTACCCTTCCCCGTTAGTATCAATATTTCTCTCCAATGCAATGGATTTAATGCAGCCTGTTCACTTAATTGAAATTCTTGCATTTAAAGTAGTTCAAAAACAATTCTGGATTGGAAATAATCTAAAAAATGCCATGCAACACTATGACTTATGGAGTGACCAAACACTTGTGGGGGGCTTATTTTCTTGTCCTCAATTACTACAATTTCATGATTTTATAGAAACATACGACGGGGTTAAACAAACACTTGACAGACACAATGTTGAGTATCTGAACAATGTTCTCAAGGTTACTACGAGGGTTCTTAGAGTGTAGTTGGAAAATAGGGTGATAAATACTGTTGGTGCTCTTTTGGAACTCCTTGGGTCACCAAATCCTACATCCCCAACATGCACTCATCTCACTCGATCCTCAGTTTGGAAGTCGTCAAGTCATGGTAAGGAATGACAAATTTGGGAGGAGGGTGAAGCGTCAGTTGTGGTGTTTAAGGTAGCACCTTCTCAGTGATATAGGTGCTTTAGTCATGAACATGAACATGGAGTTGCAGAGAAAAAAATTTGGCCAAATCAACCTGCTACTGTTGTCGACACCGCCTAGAAGCCGATAACTATTCTAGAACAGGGGAGTGGGTGGGGCTCGAACCCAGCAGGTAATGTGGGTTGGTTTGTGAAAGATGACATGCCCTGTGGCACTAATTGGGATATTTCTAATTCCCCAGACCAACAGATGAATGGATAGATGGTTGGCCCTCGTATCCTCACTTCGATATTCAACAAAATGACTCTGCTATGATGGAGGAATGAGCAATCAATTTGGGGTGACAAATAGGAAGCTGAAAAGTAGACATTTGGGAAATATTTTGGTATTGTATTAGTCAGTTATGTGATAAAAAAATTGTGCCCATGTGGATTTTACCGTGGTTAGGGTAGTAGTAGACATTCGGGAATATGTTTTGTTTCATATTAATCAGCTAAGTCCTAATCTTTTGCGCCCATGTGGCAAAAAATGTGGTTAAGTTAGTACAGGTAATGTATATTGCATACAACTATAGTTTGATCTCTTGAATATGTAATGTTATTGGAAAATCCTCTCGATCAAATTATGTACAAGCAATGATTTCAGGTTTTCTTTCTGATTCTTTCTCGGATGAGCTTTCGAATCAACTTCTAAATATTAATAATATATTCAGTGGCTCGCCCACTTTTGCTTAAAAAAATAAAAAAATAAATTGCACAAAATTAATCAGAAAAATCTGATTTTTCAGACTGTAGGCTCCTAATACCATCCCCAACCTATAATAAAAACTTCAAAAATCGATTCTAAGTCATTCATGAGATATGATCAAATCATTGAAAACCTGCATGCAACAACAAAATAGCAAAGAAAACCTGCATGCACACAAATTTATCATATTTTTAGAATGTTCACGTCGGGTTCACCAAATGTAAGACCAAAAAAATGCATGAAAAGCATATCTAGGTAACCACAAACCCTAAATAATATGCTAACATATCTAATCTATCATGAAAGCCATTTGAAATGAGAGTATAACATAAAGCATGAAAACACTTAAAACTCCCTTCAAATGTAGCTCCCATGTCCTTCTTTCTTCTCCATGAGATGGATTAGGTGTTGCTCTTTTGTCAATGACAAAAATGCACAAATATTGAAAAGCCCAAATTGAAAGCGAGACTACTAGGAGATAGTGGTTCTTACCTTGAAAGAGATAAATGCATCTCAATTTATAGCTAATGAGAGGCAATTAGGTGAAGATTGCATAAAATCAATGCATAATGAAGGGAAAGGAAGGTAGGATTCTTGGAAGTGAGATTAGGGGGAGAATGAATGAAGGAATATTGAATATATTGAAGATATTGAAGAAGTGCCTTAATAGGGATGTGAATCCTCAATGAAGGGATATGAAAATTAGGTGAGATTAGGATGATTTAATCAATTAATAAATCAATATTCCTCACAAATCTAAATTAGTATTTATGAAATTCTAAAATCCCATAAATTGGAATTAAGCAATTAATTAATTAATTAATTATGAAGACTTAGGGAAAAGGGAATAAATAAAGTCAATTTATTTATCCAATTGGGACATTGGGATAAACTATAGGTTATTCATCCCAAGAGGATAAATTAGTGAATAATCTATCAAACTAAAGGTATTAATGTCGAATTGAAATGATTTTGATGATATTGATAAGGATTAGAATTTAGGATCAATTCTGAGGATTCTGGAATAGTTTAGGAAATCACAAGGCATCAATAAGAATTGACGATACTCTCGCGATAATGATTGGAAATGATATAATGGCATTAATGAAATCTGATGAAGCCATAGGATTGAAATAGGAAATGAGAAACATCGATGAACTTGGACAATGTTCCCGGGATAATGATGATTTGCAATAGCATTTATGAACTTTGAAAATGCCAGAGGATTGATTGAAAGAGATTGATAAGACATTAATGTGAGTTTGGAATTGAATGAGTTTGGAATGATCTTGGATTGATTTAGGAAGATTAGTACTTGGTTGGACTGATTTAGGAAGATGATCAATTTGGCCAAAATGAGAGAAATGTTAGTAACTGATGACATAGAAGAATGACACAATACTAGTGAATGATAAAGATCAAACACACAATACAGAAGACATATTAAAAAGGGGGCACAAGCATTGAACCATTTTTAGGTGTCTACAAGTTCAAGCAAGGAACACTGAGAGATAGTCTAACTAACTTTAGAGCATACCCGACCGATAGAAACTGAAAGTCAGTTATAGTCCGCAAAAAGTGGATCTGACTTCCACATCAGATAAAATGGTCATATTCTATTTATAGAGTCTTGATTTGTTTTAAAACCATTACTTGAGGGACAAGGAACATTAATGTAAGTGTTTTTTCAGTCTAACTGATTTAAAACACATAGCCTAGAAGATCAACGTGAAGTTGTAACCCTGTGATCATAGAGTTAATATTATTTTACGTGAAACTTGATTAGGTCAATCTATCTTATAAATAGATGTTGTAATCATTCATTATGAATGATGAGAGGATGAATGTAGCCCACAAGCACATCTATGGATCAGATTGAAAGTTTAAAGAACCAGAACAACAAAAGGTGAATTTGGTTATCAAGAACCAAGAACAAAGGCTACCGAGCAACATAGGTATTATTCAATCACATTAGGTGATGTACTTATTCATGTAATCTTAAATGGATATGTAATCAGCAATAGGAGATTGCATACACGAGGTCAAATTGTAATTTTCTCTCATTCTAACAAGTGAAGCAAAGTGTAAAAATCCTTTAAAGGAAGGTGGATTTAACCATCCAATTGTAAATCTCTTGACCCAGTGCACACTCAACAGTTTTGAAAAAGCTCTTAACAAAGTATACTTTAACAGGTCTCCACACATACTCTTAACAGGGTAGATCATCAGAAGTGATCAAATTGTAAGCCTTAACCGATCCCTTCCAATCTGTAGATAGTGAAGAATTTTTGGGTGCCATCCCCACCACAATTTTTACTTCCTAATAGGAGTTTTCTGCGATATCATATCTTGTGTTATGTGTCAATTACTTTCATGAATGTTTCTATGAATGATCACATATTCGTTAAGTTTATGAATTGATATAGCTTACATCAAGATAGTATAGAATAGATGGTTGGATAAACATTTGATAACTTAAAGGATAAAGGTTAAAAGATACAAAAGTTTTAGAGGTACTAATTCACCCCTCCCCTCTTAGTTCACACTTCCCATTAATTCCAACAATGACATGCACAATCAAATCACTTTGGAGAAAATGACCCTAGATCACTTAAAGGAGAAATGAGACAAGTTGATGGCAGCCATTCAATAATCTCATTCACACATATTTGACAAGTTGTAAGCTCTACATCTTTGTCATTACTTTCAAAAAAGGGGGAAACATGTACATACATTGTATCTACATGCCGAGGCATGCACATAGGGGGAGTCATTGCAAAGGTAAAACACTTGGTGTATATACTGTACATATTAGTTTTTGATACTAATGCCAAAGGGGGAGTTTGATAATCCATAAAGGATCAAAAGTTGTCATTATTATATAAGTAAACATGTTTGGTTGGTCGGTCATGATCACCGAGCGACAACACTCACCGAGCACAATGCTCACCAAGATGTTTTGAACACTGAGTGATAGTACAATCACTGAGAAATATAGCAACTGAGAACCATCACCGAGCACAAGTCTACACCAAGAGATAGAATTTCACCCAAAAAAATGGATCTCACCTACACGTCAGCTAAAGCACTTTAATCTTTAAAACAACTTTTTGCTTAGCTGGATAAATATTTTTGTGGATCAAGAAAAGTATTAATTGTGTATGTAATTAGTTAACTAATTGTATTCATGCAAACTAGGAGATCCAGGTCAAGTTGTAAACCTTTGATCTTAGATTTTTTCAAGAAAAGCGTGAAACCTAATTAGGTCAAATCTTTTATATATAGATGTAATAATCAATCAAGAATGATATGATTGTAGCCACCAAGGATATCTATGGATCAGACAGAGAGTTTCATGCACAAGGACAGATAAAGGAGAATTCATTTTATAAAGAACTACATACAAGACTATCGAGCAAAACACAGGTATTCTCCATGACAATAAGGTGATATATATTTTGTGTACTTAATGGATCTATAACCAACAATTTGAGATTGCAACAATTAGGTCATATATTTTGTTACTCTCTAACAATTATAGCAAACAACAAAATCCTTTCACAAGGTGGACTTAACAATATTTTTGTAAATCTCTTAACCGAGTGCACACATACATTGTGTTGCTAAAATATCTTTACCGAGTAGACTTAACAAGTCTGACATGTTACTCCTAAAAAAGTAAGATCATCAAAAGTGATCACAACTTGTAGCCCTAACGAGTAAGATCATCAAAAGTGATCACAACTTGTAGCCCTAACATGCACCTTCCATTTTGCAGATAGTGAAGCTTTGTGGGTTTCATCCCCACCACAATTTTTACCTTCTAACAAGGGTTTCTGCATGATCAAATACTTGTGTCATGTTTAAATGAGTTTCATGAATGTTTCAATGTCTGTTTACATGCATTTACATTTATGCTATGATATTGCATGCATGAAGTAGAAAAGCTACAATGGTCGGTTATGCAAGTAACGAGTACTAAGGTTTAATTTGTAAAATTTTTTAGGGGTACCGATTCAACCCTCCCCTCTCAGTACACACCCTTCCATTATTCCAACAGTATAATCAATCTAATGAAATTTTATATAGTTTTTTTACTAGTTATCATCTCAAATTATGCACTTTCTGCAATTACTTGAAACCATCTATAGCCTCATCAACAAATCTAGCTACCCTCTAGGGGTTTGAATTTAATTGGATTAGAATTTTTTCTTGGAAGAGTATGTATACTACCAGTTTTTTTTCAATCTTTACCTATAAATCTATAAGCTTTAATCAATGCTACCATAGAATTTGTCTTATACCTGATAATCACATTTGCTTAAAAGTTTCTAAACTTCCTCTAATCAAATACTTCCAATAAAGCATGAACCAATTATTAAAGTTTATCAAGTTAGGATGAAATTTTGGAAATCTTCAAAACAAGTGCCTTTATTTCATCAATCTTCACGCCCATCTCATCCCCAAAACTACTTCAAGTAGGGATCTATACCTTTCATATGATTTGTTTATGGAACGAATATTAACTCCCCAAGTCTACTATCATTAAAAAGCTTTGTTTTACCTTATTCACAAGTTGCTCAAAATTCATAGAACTATTTGGCAAGGCAATCAAGTTAGCCTTAGTTAGCTTAAAAGAGTTATGTGTGTATTTGTGTGTGCGCACTCACATGTAGTTTTTTTTGTTTCTTTCTTTGGTAAGTGTTGCGGACATTATTAATTTTGTTGCAATTAATTTTTTGTGATTCTTTTCAATAGCTATAGGTGTTGATCTTATAAACAAGGTTTACTCTAGAAATTTTGAACATGTTGATACTTAATCATTTAGATATTGAAGATTTGGCTCTGTTAGAGTTATGATTTATGCACATATTAGAATGAATTTTAGATAAGCTTGATAGCTACCAATAACTTTGCATGAAAAGATCAAAAAATTCTAATTAAATTCCTTCTCATGAATCTGGCTAAAACTCCACAATCATAAATGTGTCTTTACAATAGCATTGATGAATACCTTATATCTTTTGATTTATATATTGTTACTCATGCTTAGAGCTTTATAGAATATTGGTTACAGTAATTGTACTTTGTATGTCAATAAGAATACATGCATACTATAAATAAATGGTAAGTCCTATGATGATCTTGGAAATTGAAATATTAGCTAAGAATATAATGGAGAAATAAATAGCAAGCAGCCATGTTATGCTATGACAACTAGAAAAATAGACGATCTCTTTTTGAATAAATTCTCCTTCATAATGATGCCTATTAAACTCCTAATTGGAGAAGGGATAGGAATGTAGATGTTTGTTTTTTAATTTATATTAAATATAATAATTATAAAGGTGTTGCTGAAATTATAGCTTCTCCACATGTCTTTAAATGTCATAGACTTCTTTTGGTGAAACATGCTTATGTTGAATTTAACATCTTATCTGACTAAATGACTTAGTCATGCATTTAATATTTGCAAGATATTGAGAAGTATCACGTGAATGATGAAACTACATATTTGTATACTTTTTGTGTAAGATTGGAAAACCTTGTGATTAATTCACTCTGTAACATCATGCATGAACTAGTTCCATACATGAACCTTTTAATCTATCTGAATTGCAAAGATGGTTACACTTCCATGACTATGAGTGCATTTTTGGACATATGGTAATTCTTAGAAAAATTCTTTTGTGTGCTCATACATGCTCTTACATAATCTTATTTCTCAGGCAGTGTTCATATGCTGATGTTTACCTGTATGCAATTTTGTATTTTCTCCATGATTAAGATAGATTTTGTTGTTATGTTATTGTTATTGAGAAAGAAATGAGGTCTCAAAATGATCTTTGTTATTTGAGAAAAAATATTTCTTTTATCTTCATATGTATTCCGTATACATCTTATGTGCCTATAATACTGTTATATATGTATCTAGATATATCAAGCTACACAAATTATATTACTCTTTTCAGTTTCACCTTGTTTGAATTACTTATGCTAGGCTAGGTATCTTGTATCATGAAATATTTTGGGGAAGTGTAACTGCTTTGTGGTAGGGTGGTAATGCACTCCAACAATGTTTTCACCCACTTTGTGTGTCACGATTACAAGTGTCAAGAGTTCTTGTCAGTGTGGTCATCATATTTGTACATGTGCATGGTTGATCATTATGTATTCTTTATAATCAACCTTAGGAGGTATATATTTCTTTATGTTGTTCTTTCTTTTTAGATCAAGTACTAATTTTGTATGTGAAATATAACATTGAGTATATACTTGTTTATTTTTACATGTGGCATTAATTCATACTTAATTTTGTGTTTTTTGATGAGTTATATACATTTTTAATACTAATTGATCTCTATAAAGGCATCATGACTACATCTCTAAATGGACTATATCTCTCATCATTCCTGACTCCCTGCATCTCATCCAAGTGGAGGAGGAATGGGTGGGAGCACATCTAATCTCGTCAGTGTTGGAACTGCACTCTGTGACTGAGATGTTATATAAGAATAAGGGGGTACCCTCACAACAAGATCTAGAACAATCGATAAGTAAGCCACATGATAGTATGTTGCTAAACTACGCTGAGAGTTTGCATCTCTAAGAGACCTGTCCCTCTCAGCAGCCATGTATCTCAAGGCTCTGTTCCTGTCACCCAACTGATCCTGCAACACTGCTACCTATATCCTAAGTTGTGCTCTCTCTTGTCTTATCCTAAAGAGTGTGCACTGATGGCCTATACCAAACTGAGAACCAGTGGCTCCTTGTGTCCCTACTGATCTCTATGGTGGCACTGGAGGTGGTGCATCCTATATAATTTGTCATATCCTATCTCTCCTCATGAGATGACCATGATAATAGCTAAGGAACAATCCTCACCACCCTTGGTCTCCTATCATCATCACCTCCACAACCCCCATACCCACCACCATCACCACCATCACCACCAACAACACTAAGACCTCCACCCTCACTCCCCTTATCCATCCATCTATCTCAACCTCTCCCTTCATCTCAAACTTTGTCACCACCTCCTCCTCTCCCAACAGGTGCTCTACCCATGCGTTCTCTGACTCTCCTTTCAGTTCCTCTATTTCCATCACCTCCATCATCATCATCTTCCAATGCAAATGGAACCTCCTTCGATGAGGTCAATCTCAGGAAGGAATGTTGTGCAAAGTCAGGATTCATCCCAATATTTGTGATATCTGGCACATAATCCCATGGTACTGGTGCTAACTCCTGAAACTCTCTAATTGTTGTCTCATATTGTAACCTTGATCCCCATTAAGGCTCATCATCTTGTGTTAGTGTATATGCAACCATACCCTATACCCTACCAAATTGGCACAAAAAGTGAGTAATAAGAAATTATTTCATAATATAACGAGTACATCCAATAAGATATCTACATATTAATACAAATGGTATCTCCACATTATCCTCACAACACCTCTCACAATTCTAGTATGGGGGCCACTCGACAACTGTCATGTCATATAGAACTCTATGTCAATGCTCCAATTGCCCCAACTGTGGTTGTACCATATCTCCTCCATACATGTAGACATAGGGATCCTCTTCCCCTCATGACCTCATAATAATTGGTCTCATCACTTGGATATGATCCCAAACCCAAATCTGGAACAATATCACCCAGACAGACATACTCCTATCATGCCTATTACCACATGGTGGAGCTCATGGTACAAGTATGCCAATAGTTAGGAACCCTAGGTGAAGTAGTGTGGTATCTCTAGTAAATCCTCCAATAATCAACCCCAACCACAAAAATCCATGGTCACTCCTTTCAGGAACCAAGAACCCTCCAATCAATCCCGCTAATACTGAAGAGAGGGAAGAATAATATGCCTCCATGTCCTCCTAGGAGATGGTCCGTCGATCAATATATGGGTCCTGGAATACACGATGAACAACATCAATATGATCTCTACCATTCTAATCATAGTACACAAATTCTCCAATCACGGGGACATGAAGGATCCTATATACATACTTTGGGCTAATTGTTACCAAATCAAAAATATTAAGCATCAATATTTTCAAAATTATCCAAATCTGCATCTTAAATCAAATCAGGAACCATATCAACATCAAATTAGGTATCATATCAGGTATCATATCAGATATCAAATCAACTATCAAAGGGAACATCAAACTAGGTATCATATCAAATATCAAATCAACTATCAAAGGGAACTTCAACTGAGGTATTCTTTCAACCAATGCACTTTGCCCATTGATTCAAAGAGGAGCATTTGTACACACCTAAAGTGGTCAACACAAGTCAAAGCAAAAATCAATCAAATACTAGCTATTTTGAATTAATTAAAATCAATAAATCAATTAAATAGGTGATTAAATTAATCATTTAATTACTTAGTTTGCCAATTGATTAAATTTAATTCAATAAAATGATGATGACTGGAGTGATTAATTCTTTTGAATTAATTAAATCCTAATATTCCTCACCTACCACTACATGATGAAAAATCACTCAACCAATAGGATATGAGGAAAACAAGCCCATGGATTGAAAAAAGGCTTTGCTATCTTGACCACTCAAACTTTGCAAATAAATATTGTCCACTCAAAGGGGACACATCACTCAACCTTAATCTTAACCATGTTTTGACAATGATTATCTTAACTTACCCCCCACACCTTGGGAAATCCTATAAATAGAAGGCATACATTAGTACAAATCACAAATTCACAAGCACTTCACCTCTACTTTCATATAGAGAATTGGTATTAGAGTCAATTTGCATCCACTATCTTTGGAGGAAAGGGTTGAGATCATAAGCATCATCAAAATGGTGTAATTCATCCATGTTTGAGTATAATTGAACATTTAGAATAGAGAATTTATCTTAATTTGCGTCTTATATTCATCTTTTCATCATATTTCTCATTCTAGAGGTTGTCACTTTAGGATTGCTTTTGCAGCTAAAAGCATTCATTTAGTCCTTCTAGCTAGAGATCCATGATATGATCTTGATTTGATTTCATTTTCAAATTGATTAACGAGTATAGATCTTTTAAATTCAATTTGAAAGTATGTTAAACTAATGTTTCATACAATTTTGTGAATTGCAGGTTCACACACACACACACACACACACACACACAAATATCAATTATAATTGAACACGATAACACTATTTGGTATAAATTTTGTCAAACATGAAGAACATGCTCTTCATATTTGGTCACATGCCTTTAAAAGAAAAACTCAAATTGTAATAATATAAATGTCCATGGAATTGTAATGGTTCTTGTTGTTCATAGAACATACCTTAGACTTCCTCCATACCTTTATCCACCTTCCTATTTCACCTTGTAATAATTCCAAGTTATTATATAATCTCTCGCCTCTTTGACATCCACGTGAGCCACATTTATAGTATAACGTTTCAATTTTGAAGAATTGGAGGACTCGTCATTTAACTATCTTTGTTGATCTCTCTATTGAATCACTCAAATTATTGATCAAGGAGGGAAAGGCAATGCCTAACATTCATAGTGATGTCCACGGTCAAGTCATTAAATGGCCTTAGTATTGAATCAACATTCTCCTTTGAGAGATACTTCAATTACGTCAAAGGCATTTCATATATGAAAAGAACAAGCTAATTATTAAAATCAAAGGTGTTTCTTATAAGAGACCCTTTAAAGATAATTAAAAAATTCACAATCATCCAATTTTACTACTTTATTTTACTCTATACACATAAAGAGGACATGTACATTCCTCTCGGCATAAATTCGCATCTACTGTTCACTGTTAAAAGGACGCTATCACAACCTAGACATTTTTTCATACGAGATCTATTTTTTAACTTATAAGACTTTAGGTTTTGGTCTTTGCCCAGTGGTTTTTAGTAGCCTTATGCCAAAATCTCACATCAGAAAGAAAATTTCTACCATTTTTCTTGGTTTTAATTCTACACGTGTCTATAGTCTCATTTGTGCAGCTAGTTGCCATACTCATGCATGCAAATGAGAGTGTCATATAAATCGGTCATGAACAATTATTTTATTTAGTTTTCCATACGCTACCATGTTCTAAACTAAGCAATCTAGGTCTTACAAAAATATTTCCAACCAAATTTACAACAAAACAACCAGATTTTGAAACCCATTTTTTTAAAAGTAAACTTTAAACTTTAATTTTCATTTGTAAAGAGGATTAACTTTGTACCAAGCTTCAAATAATCTGAAAAATGTCAATATGTAGATTATATATAATTGTACCCAATCCTTTCCATGACCGGTTACAATACTTTCCAATTTTAATAGAAGGCTTCCGAATAATCATAGCCCTAATAAAATAATAAAATAACATGACCAACTAGCATCCTTGAGGGCTTCTTCTGAAAGTGAAAAAAATTGATATGTATCATATAATAAAAAATAGAGAACATATGTAAATCATTATTTTAACAACATGAAGCTTTCTTGAAACAGATTAAACTACCTTTCTGGAAGCCAATATTTATGGACATGGTGAAAGCGCCACTACCTATTTGGATGGCAAAATATTTGCTGCATCTAACAAATGAATATCTAGCACGAGTTATAGACAAAAAAGAAACAAAAAATGTTGCCTTGTAAAGATCTTGTGAGCAATAAAGATAAATTCAACTTAATAAGCATACCTTAGATGTTTATTCTAAAGAAACCAAATCACAGACAAGAGCATGACCTTGGTACTTGTCAGTCCCTGCCAAATTGAATATTATGCTTAGTCTTTGCAGACAACCCCAAGAATTAGAACAAAAAATTTCAACTCCGTAAAAAATATATATTATTTTTCATTATTCATCATCCCTGCACCCATTTATGCCAAAAAATTTAATTATAAAATCTTTATTGATTAACTTTAATTCTTTAAGAACATTGTATTTTCATGTACCAGAATCCCCAAGTTCTCCATGACAATAAATCGACCAGTTCACTTCCTTTTGGTTGCCCACTGAATAAAATAGCAACTTAAAGTCCTTGAGCCAGGAAGAAGGGCTCTTGTATTAAAGAGCTGCCACGTTCAAACAACCAAGCATGCACTTGTCTAATACATGTTCTAAAGGGCCTTGTGATTCTAAAAACCTCTACTCATGCACTGCACTACTATAAATCTCACTAGATGTGCATTTTCTCTCGCTTCAGTATTTGTAATTAGTTTTTTGATAATTTGTTGCACCTTTTTCAGCTCAATCAAACAATAGATAACTCTTTTTAATATATTTTACATGTTTAAAAACTGTGCACTTTTGTTAGCTAAAACATAACATTAAATAGGAATTGATAATAATATGGTCTATGATTTTACTCCATAGCCATGACGGGTACTAAAAACCATGGAGCCATAAAATAAAAAATTAAAAACTTTTTATGTTTCAAATCCCAATGTCCACCATATTATTGGTAAAGACGAGAAGGAAAAGTATAAATATTTAATAAAATTCATTCACTTTACTTTACAAATATCTTTAATTTTTTATTTATGAATTTATTTGTTTTCCAAATTGACAACTTATCAAGATAAATGATAAAATAAGTTTAATATTAGTAAATTCTAATTACATCATATGATTGTTATATAAAATAATATAATTTCAATTATAGAGTTGTGAATGAAGAAATTATATAATTATTTTAACATAGTAAATAAAATTATTATTTTTAAGTTAAATCTTTATAATGTTTTTCATCAATTGATAATTATATCGATATTACAATTTATTTTTAACTAAAAATGTAATCTAACATATTAACTCAAAACTATATATTTTACATATTTCTTTTTTATACCTCTACATATTTCTTTTTAATACATTTTAAATATAAAATTCAATACAAAATACACAGTATTATGCACAATGTTAATGTAAAACTAAACTAGCATATATATATATATATATATATATATATATATATATATATTTGGAGATTTGTTTATGTACAATTGATTGATTGTATGTTTGTCATTGATGACAACATATAATACACAGTAGTGATTCTGTATGTACTTATCAAAATGATGACATGAAGACTTGCATGGTTAGATACATGTTGTAGACATGTTTATTATGTTATGTTCATACACGCAGCTCCATATATGATGTTTCAATCAAGTTGTGTAATTCTGTTATTGGAAGTTACAGTTCTGGAAGAGTATCTATTTAGAGCCGACGTATGTAACGTGTTTCTTAAGTTGCGCCTATCTTCAGGATATGTGTGTGTATATTCATGATTAGTTATGAGTTGATGATAGTTATCTAAAGGCGCCAAATGTGTTTCAAGAAGATTGCAAAGTTAGAGTTAATTTGGTGAGGCCGACTTAGTGAAG
>MU225956.1:4808-21856 GCA_018584345.1 Thuja plicata | reverse complement strand
AGCCAAGACAGATACACTTGGCCTGAGACAGTTTAGCTCCGGAGATTGAGCAGAAGAAATCAAGTTTTTTATTAAGATGCTGAAAGTTTAACTCATCCAATTTAACAAATAAACTGGTGTCATCAGCAAATTGGCATATGTTCAGATCTTCATTATTAGGCAAGGTGATGCCTTTGACAGCCGGGGAGAGAGTATTGTCAGTGATGATGTAAGACAAGGCTTCCGAGGAAATCACAAAGAGAGCGGGGGCAAGTGGACAGCCCTGTCTAATGGATCGGGTCAGAGAGAAGGGATCTGAAAGAGATCCATTTATATCAATTTGAGCCATAGCATCTTTTAGCAGTATCTTGACAAAGTTGCGGAAAAGTACAGGAAAACCAAAAGCAATAAGCATGGAGTCAATGAAGCTCCATTCAACTCTATCATATGCTTTTTCGAAGTCAAGGAGGAGGATCACAGCATCTTGATTTGAAGACTTTGCCCAGCTCATTGCTTCCCAACTGGTTATAAGGTTTTCCAGGATATATCTTCCTTTGATAAATCCTGTCTGGGTAAAGCTAACAAATTTAGGCAGTATAGTTTCCAGCCTTCTAGCCAAGATTTTAGCAAGTATTTTATAAGAAACATTTAAGAGAGTGATTGGTCTCCAGTTCTTGATACTAGTTTTGTCTCCCTCCTTAGGAATTAATTTAATTATACCTCTATTAATCATGTTACCCAGGGAACCTTTCTCATAGGCCTCGTTATAAAGGTCCAGGAGGTCTGAGCTAATCCAGTTAACATTGGCTTGATAGAATTCAGCAGGGATACCATCAGGTCCTGGTGATTTATCCTTTTTAAGAGAGTTGATAGCATTAATAATCTCTTGTAAAGTAATTTTCTCCCCCAGAGAGTCATGATCTGTTTGGTTTATCTTTTTAGGGATAATGGTATTAATCTTGTTTCTCAACTCCAAGGACACACTGTTATCCTCAGAGGTAAAGAGGTTACAATAGTAGTTAGCAAAGGCGTTCTTGATTTCACTAGGTTCAGAGATTTCCCTATTATCCATCACAATGCTATTTATATTCTCATTGGAGTGCTTTTGTTTAAGATAATTAAAATTTTTTTTTTGAGCCTTTGTCACCATGTAGAAGCCAGTGAGCCCTGCTTCTAATCTTGGCACCTTCAGCAAGTTTTTGTTGATGCACCCGAAGATTGTTTCTAGCAACTGAGATCATAGGGATCAAATTTTGGTTAGACGGGTCGTTCTGAATACAGGTTTCCATAGTTTTTAGCTTATCAGAGAGAGATTTCTCACGGAGTCTGAAATCTTTAGCTTTCTTTTGCCCAAGAGTTTGCAGTACAGATTTCCAGGCAATTAAATTCTTATGCCATCTATCTTGGCATGAAAGGGTAGGAAAACTATTCTTATTGAATGCACTGATAAGATGAATAGCAGCCAAGATATCATTATCAGCCAGCAGAGAGGTGTTAAGGATATATCTGGAATCTCCAGATCGAGGGGCATGATGAGCATTCGAAAGTCTGATAAAGGCAGATATGGGATGATGGTCAGACAGGGCAGTAGGATGCACAGTAACAACATTACCGACATCATCAGGCAGGAAGGCAAAACTGTTCGAGTGGGCGTAAAACCTATCTAATCTAGCATAAATTCTGGAATGCCCCTGCTGAAAATTACACCAAGTGAATCTCAGATTGGTATCAGTATTATTTTTATTTTTGATGGGGTCAAATAGTTTTTTTCTTTGTATCATATTATTCCAAGGAGTTAATTCTGCAGTTTTCCAATTGAACGGTCTGCCACCAGATTTATCCATTTGTGATTCAATCATGTTAAAATCACCCCCTAAGATCCATGGGATGTCAGGCAGGGATTCTATCCAAAGCCACAGAGCTGCTCTCTCCATAGGATCATTAGGCGCATAAACAGAGCAGATTCCAAAAGTCACATTATTGATACAGATAGATGCCCACACAGCACCATTGCATGGGGATCTACCTGTATCAATAACATGATTTGCCCATTTTGGGTTGATTAATAGCGCTGTCCCTCCTTTTCCTTTGGAGTGGGCAGAGCATATTTTGATAGAATCCTTCAAAATTAAGTTCAAACTAACATCAAGCATAAAGTCAACAGCTTTAATTTCTTGAAGCATAATGAAATCTTTGACAGTAATTGTGTCCAAAAAACGTTTAACAATGTATTTTCTGTCCGGGGACTCAAGCCCCCTTACGTTCCAAGAGATAACATTCATCCTAAATGAATTTCAGTGGGGACGCTGTTAAGGGTCGAGGACCCACTAGTATATTTTCTACTGTTATGTAAGGAGGCATCATCTCCCCCAATTCCACTTGGGCTTTTATTTTTTGACCCAGGGGGTCTGCCCCGTCGTTTAGACCTGGGGAAGTCCTTTTGCCAATCAAGGTCATCAACTTCCGCATCTGATGTAATTGCATTTGCATGTTCACCTCCAGGCCTACCCGACGGGGCAGACCTACCTTGGTCATTAGTATGCTCAACGGGAATAGCAGGAAGAATCTCCAGATAGTAGCCATCTTCAATCTCTTTGAAGCTCTTAGTTTCAATAGGTGTGGGGTTGTATTCAACAGAGGTGGGAGGGGCAGATGGTAAAGGAGTCACAGGAGGCGTATTCCTTGTGTTAGTTTTAACCTTATGAGCTTCTGTATTCTCTGTTTTCCTTCTTCGTTTTTTATCTGATTTCTTTTTCACAATTTGAAATCCATCTACCATGTTAACCTCTGGAGTGGGATCAGCCCCGAGAGGAGGTGTTTGTTCCAGTTGAGGTGTAGCAGATGGTGGAGAACTCACAGGAGGTGCTTTAGAATTCTTTTCAGAAGGTTCAGAGCTATTTATTTTCGTATTATCAGTAACTTTTTGGGGAGGAAACGCCTCGCCTTTCCTTTTTATAATGGGGCAATCCTTTCGGAGGTGCCCTTCTTTTTTACACAGAAAGCATGCATTCAGTCCTCCCAATATTTCCAAGGGGCAGGAGATTACATCTCCAGAAATGTTAATATCAATGGCCGCTGGTATATCGATACCAGGTTTTAACGATATTAGGGCTCTGGCGTCCATATGAGGCACCAGCCGAGCGGTTTCATCTAGCCTTATAACTTTCCCGAGAGGTTCCAGCAGTTGTGTAATAAAACGCCATAGATATGGGGGAATTTTTTTGATAACTATCCATCTAGGAGCCGACAGAGCGAGCACTTCTTCCTGTATAGCTTCCGGGGTCCAAGCTAAAGCACGAAAAGAAGTGTTGCCCACGGTCCAGTACTGTCTTTTGAGAACAGCCTCTTGTGCATCGGCGGATTTAAAGAATATGACAAACAATCCTTTTCGCAATTGCCTACAGAATGAAATATTATAACCTAGTTTGATATTCCAATAGTTATAAAACCAATCATCCAAAAATTTTCGAGCTGGGCATCTTTCAACATCCACAGCGGCAAAAAAAATTGCATAGTTTTGTAACCTACTTTTTTCCTTCGCAATCTCACCTAGCATTTTAGCGTTAGGGCAAACGGTAAAAGGTCTCAAGGTGTCCAGAGATCCCTTACCTTGTTCGGCTTCTTCATGGTGTTGCACAACACTAAACCTAGCCGAAGCAGCAACGACAGATGAACTACCCACCGCTTCGGAGAAGGTCTTCGTGTTAGAGAGGGCATTTTTAACAGAGCCGAGGTCATGGTTTTTTATTACAGTGGAGGAGGTTGTGCTAGAGTTAATGGGCGTTAACACAGGTTCTACGGCTTCTGCCGTGGGTAATAAAGGAGGACCTGACATAATAAATTAAAGACAAACCAGAACGCGCACACCTGTATGCATCGGGGAGAGAACAACCGCTAGTTGGTACGCCTCGTCAGATCTCCGTCCACCTTCGCCTCGCCGGAAAACGCAGAACATACGCTCTATATTAATTAATATTGATTAATAAATATATTAGTTAATAATATTTTATTAAATAATTATATTAATTAATAATATTATATTGATTAATGATATTATTATTATTATTATTATTATTATTATTTTGTTTTATAAATCATTGCAAGGGGCATCACCCATTATATTATTCTAGAAAATCTGGTACATTAAAGGTATACACTTGGTTGCGAAACGCAGTTGCTTCTCAAGAATCCCAACCTCCCCCATACAAAGTAATCCTAGCTACCCTAATAAACAATATACAAAAGGATAAATCCACATATAGCCCATACAACCTATCCCTTCATTTACAAACAAGACAACAACAAAAGTACAACCATCCTACAATCAAAAGTGTAAGATGCAATCCCGGAAAAGATTCAAGCCTACATTCATTGCCATCATACCACCATACAATCAGTCCCATATGTAATAATGATATTATTAATATTTTTTTGATCGGTAATAAAGGTTTTTCATCGATATTTAGATAAAGATTACATCAGTGCCACTCATGGCTATGATATTACATCCATGCAAAATTTCCTCCCAAATTCTTTGCATTCCTCCGATATGTCCCTAACTTTAACTATAGGTAAACATACTAGATATATTAGAGATCGACACTACAAAACATCCAAAAAAGAAACCACTACCCCATACCTCATTTAAACCAAGTCGCCGCCTCCTCTTTAGTAAAATTTCCAAAGTCACCACCGTCCTCCACCAGGTCACCAACTCGGGTTCGAACCACAACACCTCCGCTCGTGCCACCTCCCTTCGCTTCCCAAGCTGTGCACTTTGTCTTGGCCTTTGTTCCCCTCCTTGTCACACCTAGCTTCTTGAGGACCAACGGCTGTCCATCTGCTCCCACCACCTCACTAGACTTGATGGGTGTTTGTTTCCGCTTTCTCCCATCGGTCCCGCCACCTCTCTGCTCCTCCACCTTCCGTTTTTCCAGCACAGCCTTCAAATCATTCTAGCTTGTATGGGCTCAGGCTAAATGTACCTCCTCCGGGCTGGCTAATGACCAAATCACCAATGGTTGCAGCTCGCTTCTTCTGTCTCCAAACATCCGAATGGGTGCATTACCCATATGCACTCACACACCCACCTCCGTTCTCTGGAAGACGTCTTCAATCCCCTCAATCCACTTAATAGCCATGCACTGCTTCACCACCTTCCGCACCTCATCTTTCAATGCCGCCAGCGAGAGTCCCAAAGCCACAAAAAAGATGAAATGTCCAGGTTTGTGCGGGGTTTCCACCATTCTTGCAGGTAATGGTCCCGGAAGATGCTACGAATTGCTTCCCACAAATCCTCTTTGTCCTTCTTGAAGACATGGCCCAATATATTCACCGTGATGGGGCCTACGAATGCTGGGATTTGTCCTGTCATTCCGAGAGAGAAGTTGGCCTCCATTGTTCTCTGTTTCCTTCTGCTCAGGATTCAAAAGCGCTCAGCTTTCCTTCAAATCACATGTTTTAATAGGCTTTCGAAGCCTCTAGAGACACAACATTCAATGTCATCATTCTGCCATCACATCCTTTACTCTTTCATTACTCCTCTTTGTACCTCCTCTTCGTTCACATGTAGCGAACTCCTCAGCTTTCGATCTATATTACATCATACTACCTCCGTGCTCGCAAGTAGGTTACTCCACATCATACCACTTCCCTTCTCCTAGGCAATTTGCGCCACGTGCACTTCATCACAAATATCCTCCTTCCAATACTAGTTATCAAGCCGCAACCCTTTCTATATTCGTTAGTCTCCAATATATGGTTTTGTTCCTTAGTGTCAATGTCCTCTAAAATCCGGTCCTAAAATCTTCAAATAATTCAAATTGATTTTCTAGCGATCCATCGGCACCAACATTTGAGAGTTTGTCTGCCATATCATTTTCCACTCTCGACACGTGTGATACTTTGAAGTTCTCAAATTTGCCAAACAGATCCCGAATCCTTCTAATATGCATGTTCAAGTACCAAGTGTCCATTTGTCCTTTGGCTATATCGTTCACGACTAAGAGTGAGTCCCCTTCTAGATGAATTATCCTAAGCTGTCATCTTCTTGCCATCAGGATTGCCTCAACTGCTGCCAAACCCTCAGCCTCATTTTTTGTTCTCTCTTTCAACCTTTTGGCTCCTAATGCAATGGTTTCTCCCTTCTCATTTCGTGCCATGTAGCTATCCCGGAGACTCCCAGATTGTCAAAGATAATTTTGACCCATCCAGGGGATGGGGTTTGCCATTCACTCGTGCTTGGTCTCTGTACCCTCTCTAGAGGTTGTACCCTCCCAAACCCATTAGCGGGTATGATATTATTAATATTGAATTAATGTAGATAGCTATATATATATCTTAGAAATATATTTTTGTCGATGGCGACTCATGACAAACTAAGGCACACCATAGTGAATTTAAGAGCTCTTCTCATCTTCAACCCCAATCGTCAAAATTGTTTAATTAATATTAAATTCACTTCCATATGTTCCCTTTAAAAAAATTACCTTTTAATTTAATTTTAGGTAATGATATTAAATAATTAGTTTTATTATTTTTCTCCATTTTAGTCTTAAATAAAATGGGACATTACAAAGAAGAATGATGCATGTTTATAAATACACAAAAAACAATGAAGATGATTATCATACTTAGGTTTGAGATCTATACATTAAATAAAGTCTGAAAGATGGTATCATGCTATTTTTAATGGTAAGTTGTGTTCCAATATCATGTTATTGTTATCAAATTAATGGATTTTTGTGTTGTTTTAAGTCATTTTGCAATTACAAAAAATCATCAAACATGTGGAATTGCACTTTGCTCTATAGATTATACATTTTATGCAAATTCAATTTGTTTGTTGCTTGTATAGAGTATCTTTCTCACCTCAAATCTATAGACTATGGGTAATATCAACATGTTCTCTTAGTTTGTTGTGTTAGGATATTATCCTTAGTTAAACACTTAGATTTGGATTAATAGCTTTGACAATACGATGACACTTTAAACATATATATAAATGGCAAACTCTTCTAGTTGATGTAGATGAAAATGCAATAGTCTTGTAATGATGATACAATGGTCTAGTAATGATGTTGCAATATACCATAAAGCCCTCTCATGAGAATAATATTGAATTAAAATTTATCTTTGATTTCCTATTCTATCCCCGTATCCGTTGAACCTGTTTTTAGGTGCAAATACTAGTCAAATTGATATATCTTTTATGCAAATGTAAAATTGTGCTCTCAAACATGTTAACTTTAATCTTCTATAAGTGTAACCCTTATAGCTCCTTCCCATACAAGTGTTAGTAGCTATTATTATAATGCTTTTTAATAATTTTGATCGATGTAAACCTTTTAAGAATACGAATTAATCTTCAAACATCTCGTTTAACATGGACATGCTTCCTTGCAATGCAAGTCTTTTTCTCAGCCCTCATTTAAAATCAGTGGGACGGGCAAAAAATGTGACATGATAAAAATATGTGGGACAAGAAAAAAGTGACACAATTGTGAGAGGGAAAAAAAGTGACACAGAAAATCTTGGAAAAAAGGAAAAAAGTGTGACATGATTGTGGGAGGGAAAAAAAGAGTGATAGACAAAAATACTGTGGGAGGTGAAAAGTGTGTGTTCTATATGCTGGTTGTCATTGAAGGCTCAAACCTCAGAGCTATAGTAAGCATTGACAACAGAGTTTAGAAATTTAGCCTGCTTGTTGGGAAAGACAACTTTACTCCTGGCTCTGGCCAACAGACTTGATACAGGCCTCAAGGTAATTTTGTTTTGTTTTCTATCATGTATGCAACTCTCTTTTGAGGTTACCTTTAGCTTATCGGTGAGTTTTTAATCAATGCTGCGACTCTCTGTTTTGGTTTGTAGGTTGTTTTTTTTTCTTGTAGCAATGGTTGTGTCTAAGATAGTTTAGACTTTCTTTCCATTCACATTTATGTTTATCATACCTATGAATTTTTTATTAATGCTACAGGTATTTGGAAGTGACATACAATGGTGAAAATGTGGATAAATCGATGGCTGAGAGATTATCACCCCTTTGTTCTTAGCTGCCAAGGTTTTGGTACCCAAAACAGTGAGTGCTTATTCTCCTTTTCTAAACTATCAAATCTCAAAGGCGTATGAGAAAAAGTATAATCTGTAGTATGTTAGAGATTATGATTAAATAAATATTATTTTATAACAAAAGATGAGAATTACATCAATGTAGTTTAACTTTTTAATTGGTTTATTCATAATTTGAACCTGCCTCTTTTTTTCTTGATCTGCGCCTTCTATTTCACTACTTGTCTTTCTCTACATTTTGCAACTTGTCCTTTTTTCGCTGATTTAGAGTCTAACAATACTATTGTGATTAAATAAGTATTATTTTGTGAAATATATCAACTAAGATGAAAGTTACATTTATGTACTACTTAAAGTTCCTTAGTATGTTTATATCAAATTAATTACATTTTAGTGTTTTGAATCATTTTTTATAAACATTGGTACATAGATTAAATTGAAGTAGGAGGTGGTTTCTGAATAAAAGTGGATTTCTAAGTAGTGATTCTCGGTCATCCACACAATCTCTAGTGTGTTTATTTGTAAAGATCTCGTCTTGCTCTCATATTGATACTTGTATGAGCAAGATTTTCATAATCGAAAGCTGAAAAGGCAAACTAATTTTACCTAATTTAATAATTAATTCAAAATTATCAAACGAAAATTACTATAAACTTTTTTGATGAATAGAGGCCTTTTCAATTAATGTATAAAAAGAGTACAATATTCACAAAAAAGAACCGAGGGATAAAAAATCACCCCGCAAAGAGTCACTCGGCATCATGCCGGAAACAAACAACTATTCACCAAAAAAATATATAAAGAAAGCCCTCAAGCTGCAAGAGTAGTAACAGAAGAGGGAGGGGGATCTCTGTCATTAGGATTGCCCCAAACATTGGGCCAAAGGGTCTAGTCAGGAAGCGACCACCCATCATCTATTTCTTTTTCTTCATTCTCTAGTTCTCCTTCCTCCCGCCTGGGTGAAATAGCAAGAGCCAGGCGGGAGATTTTATCAGAAGTGGCAGAAGGCCACACAAAAACATTGGTTGTTGGCCGAGCTGAAGTAGCAGCAGTAGAAACAAGCAGAGGAGGCCATCCAACATCCAAAGCCCTCCTAGCAGGAGGAGAGGCAGAGCGGTGGTGCCAAGAGCGCGATAATCTAGAGTGCCTGGCCGAGGGACTCTGGCTATGACGCCGGCCCCGGGGTGGCATGCAGTCAGCTAAGAGGGAATCTGGTGGCACCAGAGCTACCGTACAAGGGGCATTACCCCAATGCTGCAACAAATCTTGTAAATGGGCGACCTCAAGGGCCACCTTATCAGTTTGAACTTGAATCTACATCATGACATTATTACATAAACATGCCTTAGCATAAATAGAAACATTTACATCCAGAAAGATGTGAGTAAAAAGAACAACATTACAGTCTTTCCCTAAGGAAAACAAAATCTCCATCTTGAAAGCATGCCAAATTTTGGTATACTGGGAAGGCATTCTGGGTGAATCACCAAGGAGAGCTCTATGCTAAGAGATAGGCTCAGGCCGAAATGACATATAAAAGCCATGTATCCAACTCCAATAGTTTTGGGCCCAACGATAGAACCAAAAAATATGCATAATGGTTTCAGAATGCCCACAAAATAGGCATTTGGGATTAGGCACACCCAGGTGTCGGAGCCGAGCTCCCAAAGGCAAACCCTCGTAAAGAAAACACTAGGCAAAATGAGCAATTTTGGGTTCAGTAATAACATCCCAAATAGTGTTGAAACACCAGCTCCAAGTCTTTTGGGAAGAAGAAAGGTGCCAACGATGATTGAGAAAATCAATCATAGGAAAATGAGGCACAAGCCAAGATTACCCAAGCTTGGGTTTGTAGTTGGTAAATGGTGTATAGGGTTACCATTTCCAGTCTTTCTACCAAGGTTTAATTGACTGAATTCCAAGTTTATGTAGGAGATGTGGCGGAATAGAAGAGTCGAGCAAGTCAAAAGTCTGACGGTCTGGATGAGTGAGTTGGAACTGAACATGAAGATCATCCCAAGATCGGAGACTCATAGTGGCTCTGGAAAACAAATCCTTGGGTATTTGAATGCCACGTTTGTGAAAACAAAGAGAACATATCCCCTAGATTTTGGCCAGAGGAAGGCCTTGTTGAGAAAAAAGAGGGGACCACCAAATATTCTGCTGATTGAAAGAAAGCCCATCACGGAAGCCATTGCCAACCCAGCGAAGCCAAGGCTTGAAAGCTTCCTAGGATCTCCAAATACTTTTGACAACAAAAGTACCTTGGATTTGAACAGGGTGCTCCATAACTATAAGGGTTTGAAATTCAATCCCCTTCCAAGTCGGCTTGTGCAAGGGATACCAAGAAGAAATGCAATGTCGAAGCAAAATTTTCTAGGCCTCATTTCCTATGAGACATCGCACAATCCACTTCGCACAAAGGGCCAGACCTTGTTTCTGTGTGTCGAGTAAGCCAAGCCCACCAAAGGCCTTAGGGAGACAACAAAAATCCCAGACAACTCTGTGAAATCCATGACGATCAGCACCAGAAGTCCAAAGAAAATCCCTCAGCAGCATCCCTAAAATCCCTCAATTTTAGCTAAAACAACATTCTGTAATTCAGTAGAAGTGGTTTGAAAAGCAAAAGGAATACCAAGGAAATGAAAAATTTCCCATGTTGAATCTTGGACCATCCAAATTGAGAAAACCAGAGCAGATCGGGAAGGGAAGATTGCCTTTTACACAAGGTTTTATGTCACGGGATGGCTGAACCAGAGGCCAGGTAAAAAGTGTCTAAACACTGCAAGGCTGCCTTGATATTTTCTTCATCCTCTTCAAGAGTGAGAAATGAATCATCGGCAAAATGGCCATTGACCAATTGCTGGGTAGAATCAGGTAAAGCAATCCCACGAACACGACTTAGAGAAATGGAATGAGCTAACAAATAGTCAAATCCCTTGGCTACCAAAACATACAAGGCAGGAGCCAAAGGAAAACCTTGTCGAATGGATCTGAAGAGCCCAAAGGTAGAAGATTGTTTGCCATTAATGGTGATGCAAGCAGAGGCATCCCGAAAAAGCATCTGCACAGATTGAAGAAATCTAGGTCCAAAACCAAGAGCATGAAGCATAGCAAGAATAAAAGATCATTCAATGCGGTCATAAGCTTTAGAAAAACCAATTTTAAGGAAAAGGGTTTTTTGTTGAGACTTACGAGCCCATTCCATACCTTCCCAAACCGCAATGATATTATCAAGAATAAATCTTGATTTGATAAACCCAATTTTCTCTGGCTGAACAATTTGAGGCAGGATGTGACAGATCTTGAAAGCCAGAGTCTTAGGGATGATCTTGTAAGAGACATTGAGAAAGGTAATAGGCCGCCAGTTCCAAATATCCTCAGGATCCCCAGACTTGGGAATGAATTTAATATTGCCTTTGTTAATAATGTCCCCTAGAGACTGGGAGTGATAAGCTTCAAGGTAGACCTGGTGTAAATCAGGACCAATGTCATCCTAGAGTGTTTTAGAAAACTCACAGGGAAAGCCATCACAACCTGGGGCTTTATCATAAGCCATGACAAAGACAACTTCGCGAAGATCCTCCAGGGTAAGAAGTTGATCACAGAATGCTCATTGGGAAGGTGAAACACATTGGGGCATGACAACAATGCAATCATCATGAGCTTGATTGCTGGTAGGAGAAGATCCCTGAGTGGCAAAAACTTGTTCGTAATGATGAACAAAGGCCTGCAGAATATCGGGAAGCTCCGTGAGGAGGGATTTCCCTTTTTTAATCCTGGTTATGCCCACATTGGTGTGACAGGCACGAAGAGCAACAAAAAATTCTTTAGAGGCTTGATCTCGGACCTTTAACTAGTGTAGTCAAGCTTTGATCTGAGCACCTCTGGCAGCATAATTGTCTGCAACTTTCTTCTGCTGACGTAGCTGGGCAAGGTGAAGTTGTAGGTCTTGATTGAAAGGATCGTGAGCTAAGGACTTTGTGGCAACATAAAGAGCTTTGGTGTTGACATCATAGGATCTACAACGATAGATGGCAAGCTGTCTACCATAAATGTGTAGAAAGTGTGCCGTACGCCAGATGACATCATTCCACCATTGAATCCAGCTAGGGGATTGCGATGGCCAAGGCTTAAGGTTCCAAACCCGATGAATGTGGGCCACCATGGAGGCATGGCTGAGAACATAAGTATTAAAAAAGAATTGAGTGGTGGGAGGTTGAGACTTAGCTGTCTGCCATACAATATTAAATTGAATGGGGAAGTGATCTGACAAGGTCACATCAACAAGAGGAGTAATCGGCAAGGCTTGCTTTTCGGAAAAAAGAGAAAAAAGATTGTGCCAAAATCATGGCATGATCAAGCCGTTGATGAATTCTATCAGAAGAGGCTCTAAAATTAGACCACGTGCCAAACCCCATCACGACGAAAATGACCAATATTGGGATAAAAAAGGCCCAATTTATTATGCATGTAATACCAGGCTTCTCGCTCACAAAATGTCCATCGAAAAGGTAAAAGGTCATCCTTGTCAGAAGTCACTTCGACCATATTAAAGTCACCAAAAAAAAGCCAAGTTGCATGTGGAAAAGAATCTGCAAGCCAATGACAAAGGTGAGATCTCTCAACAACATCGTTGTGAGCATAAACATTAACTATGCCAAAAGAATGATTCTCAATAATGAAAGTGGCCCAAACAGATCTTTGCATGGGATCTGAGCCATGATTGATTAAAAAAGAATGCCAACGAGGAGAGAGGAGAGTAAAAACTCCACCTCGACCAGCCTTGTGATGAGGACAAAGAGCAAGGCTCTTAGGCCAAATAACCTTGCAGGCAGCATCAAGCAAGAAACCAGAAATTTTAACTTCCTGGAGGTATAACACACGCACATCCCTGACAGAATACTTTCTCTGTAGGTATGTCAGACCTCTAACATTCCATGAGATGTACTTCATGAGAAAGCAGTGTCGTCCACACCATCACCATCCCCAAGGGAAGCAAAACCCAAGGCAAGCAGAACTGTTTGAGAAATAAGCTGGATTGAAATCATTCCCAGGAGATTCCATGGAAATATTTCTTCATATTTTCTTAAATGCCTTCCAACGCAGTCTCAGCACGCCCATCAAAGCTGCGAGAGCGGAAAAAAATGGAACGGGAGGAAATCGCGGAAGTTGCCTGAGGTGTGCGAACCCAAGGAGGGTTAACACCAGAATAAAAAATCTTCATCCCCTGCTGGCCAGGGTTTGAAATAGGAGCATTATTCTCAGCATGAGAAGTAGCTTGATCCTCAAAACAAGGAGGTAGCGGCTGTGAAGCGGAAGATGAAGCAGCAGGCTTGACTTGCTTGTTCTTGCGTCCGACTGTTACCCAGTCGTCTTTCTTGGTTTCCTCATTTTTACCAGAATCAACGGGCTGCGAACCAGAATCCTTAGAAGGAGGTTTGGGACGAGGAAATGCCAAAGGGCAGTCCTTGATCTTATTCTCTATAGATTGACAATGATAACAAGTGTTGGGAAGGTTGAGGTAAAGCACCTTCTGAGAGAAGGTGGTGTCACCAACCTGGTTCTCAACATAGTCTTTAAGGTCTCTGGAAAGGTTGACCTCAACACAGAGCCTCATTTGAGGCCGAGGATTGAGAAAATGGTCATGCTCACTATAGATAAACCTACCTAGCGTTTGGACAATGACATGCATGAAAGGCCAACAAGGTAGAGGAAGACCAAGGAACTCAACCCACATAGGAACTTTTAGTTTCTTGTTGTCAGAGACAGAAAAGTCTCGAGACCAGTGTTGGAAAACTAAAAGGGAAGTCCTAATATTCCAAGGTCCTTTGGCAAAGATGACATCCACATGAGTGGGATTGGAAAAATGAAACAAAAAGAAACCTTTGGTGAGACTCTGAATGCCATCCAAACAGATTCCATGAGTCCAGGATTTCGCAACCCAATCCTTAATAACATTTTCAAGAGGATTGTGACCCAGTAAGTAACCAATAAGAGTATGTGTTTCAAGCCAAGAACAGGCATCATCAAACTCTTGAATGGGTAAAACAATATTAGGCTGAGACATACCTCGTGGAACACTTTGGGAACAAACTTGTGAGGTCTCTTGCTTGGAGGCGCCATTGTTATCCGTCACCAAAACAACACCAGCATCAACTGTTGGGCTAATGGTGGTCGGGGCCATAAATACTAAAGGATTTCTTGCAATAAATGCGGTCTAAAAGGATAGGAGGGATCAGAATAGTGACGTGACTCTAAACCCTAGCAGAGCGAAAAATCATCTTCTAGATTTATATATTTGATCACTACACATTTGAAACAGAGAAACTGAAACATAGGTCCTACTATAAACTTTAGAAATTTGATATCTTTACTTTTTCCTTCCCTAATTGGGGATTGTACTCTCGTAAGAAGCTAGATCCTCAAATTTTTCATTTATAAGGTTAAAACAAAACATACAATATTTTGTATATTGACAGAAAACTCATTTTCATGAAAAAAAATAAATAAATCAGAAATTGGGTTTAAGAAAGATTGTTTTTATAATTCTTTAGATGTTGTAATGTTGTCATTGGTGCATGTAAGAGCCCTCATTTGGCTTTCTACAACTTGTGGAAATTGACACTTGTAAAAAATTGGAAAGATAGCAAGAATCAGTATCTACTGGATATTTGAGGGTCCTACAAACCCAACATTTCTCATAGGACTTTGAAGCCAACATGAGTAGGTTGTTTACAAGGGAAACTTATATAGCATTCATTGTATCTTGAAAATGTTTCTCAAGTAAGCCTTTGATAGAATGCCACAAAGTAGAAGCTTTCTAGTTAAAGTTGTAGAGAGTCCTGCCCTGCCTCATGAACACTGACAATTTGTGACAGACATTATCTATATAGATGGCTGCATTTTTGATAATATTCTCCAAAAAAGAACTTCAAAACTCAATTTTTTCAAACTCTTTCCACAATGAGACATGATGGAAGTATCTTCAATGTAGGTACATGCCTTCTACAAAGTCCTTTCCATGCTAAGACATGATGGAAGTTTCCAAGGCTTATATTGCAATATATGCCTATAGGGTATTCTGAGAATCCAGAGGCACCAATTTGAGTATGTGCAAGCATCAATATTAGCACTGGAAAAATCCTTAACCAGAGGGATTTCTTAAAACGTCTGGATGAACATCTTCTTGACAAAAACTTCAGCTCTTAACCCACAAAACATAATTTTTTCAGCAAGTAAGATTACCATTTAAAATATTACATTTAATATCAGGAAATATGAGGTATGCATGTAATAACTATGCTACGATATTGTACTCATAATTTGTGTGGCATAATGTTACAGTCTATTGATGTTTATAGCTTCGATCAAATAAAATGAATGAGATATTAATATTATGAGAATAGATTAAATTATGCACACACACACACACACAATCAATTGTCATTATATTAATCTCATAATAAATAATAGACCTGTCCCTTCACATGTCCCTGAGCCTCATTCTCAATATAAATGAAAGAGAGGTTGTTGCATTTGGAAAACATATAACACATACAACATAGGAAGTGCTATTACAAGTGACCAATCTAAATGTTTGTTTGATTTCTCCAGTAGAGTTGCCAAAAATCTGTTGGTGAATAGATTTCACTATGAATGCTTCTTAAGAATGACCCTATTCGCCCACTAAGCAGTGACACACATTTACAACAATTGGAGAGAGTATTGTAGAATGACAATCTTCCTCTATGTTTTGTGTCTTGAGGTGTGTCTTGCCCGCAGGTGTGTTGTGTCTGTGTCTAGAGGTGTGCCTTTGTGCTTCTCGAGGTGTGTCGTATTCACGTCTGAAGGTGTGCTTATCTGCATATGGTGAAAGGAAGGTTGTACGGTTAAGAACTTGTGTTGGCTGTAGAGCGGTGGTTTGTGTTTTCCGTGCGTGGTTGTCTTAACCGTTCGGAGAAGTGTCGTAGGTCGTACAAGAGATTGCATATACCCTATTGGAGCATCATTCACACTTTTCAACATCTTCCAATGTGGGGAGCGAACAACAGTGAAAGGAAACCCATTTGCATATATGCATCTTGATATATCTTGGTCGACAATGTCCTAACTCTCATTTTGAAATGAAGTTTCCAAAGGTCCCTTTCTTTTGTGGGGAATGGGTGCTTGAGTTTTAGTTTCAGGCTCAGTCGCGGTAGTATAAAAGGGGTGGTCTTCTATCACAATATTTGAAGATGGGGGCTCCATTCACTTTGATTTTTTTTAGTTGGTATATTTTGTCTGCGTGCTTCTCTCTTCTGCGTCTGCAGGCTCCATGATATATTTTAATAGTGTTTCATTTGGTATAGGAGCATCTTTTTTCCAGAGCATTTTTTGACTCCTCTTCAGGGAATCCACACAAATGGCCTACCACCCGATGATATGAACTATTGCTTTCTACATCACAACCCCAACATTTTTGATGGAATGCCCCAACTCTTGGAAGGGGTTTTATAATAACAAAACACTTCCACAAAGAAGAATCAAAATTTGGATCTATTCTTTGTTGTTCATTATTGCCTATGGAGGATGAGATAGATGCCATTGTTGTTCCTATCCCAAGAAATTTTACACACATTCAAAATAAAAATAAGAGAAAGGGAAAAAATATGTAGATCTTATGGAAAATTAAAGAGAGATAAAAAAGGGTTCACCACTTAGTGTGTTGGTTAAGTGGTGGTGTCTAAGTTGCCGATTCGGGTGCGGATGCGGATGCAGATGTGGGATGCGGGTGCGCGGATGCGTGAATTGTTTTTGGGGGAATGCGGATGCGTGAATTGTTTTTGGGGGGATGCGGATGCGTTTATATATATATGTGCAAAGAAATGCAAGAAATATACAAAAATAAATCATTTGATACTGATAGTATGATACTTCACCATTGATCAAGATTCAAGATATTTCATATTTGATAGTTCAACACTTCAACTTAAATATTCAAATTGAAATAAGTTCAATAA
>MU225955.1:74860-96677 GCA_018584345.1 Thuja plicata | reverse complement strand
GCATACATTGAGACTAGCATGGTCTTTTTGGTATTGAACATTGTAGACTAAAGTATATATTAAATAAACTAGCAGCCCCTTGCTTCACCTTATGTCTTGCAGCTCCCTCTGGTCTCTTCTCCATTCTTCTCATTCAAACTTATTCCCACTCCCCTCACTCTTTCTCACACTAGGCTGCTACTCCAGCATTCACTCCTCACGCAACAATACTAATCTTTGCGCAGCAGACTTCAAATATTTTTTTAAAAAAATTAAACCTTTTATCACACAACATATAGTATATATGCGCAGCTTATGTCCAGCATATCCCAATATTTTAAACCTCTTCTCTTTGTTGCCTTACGCAGCTTCGTCTCCCTTGTAGCAGCCTATCTTTGTCTGCATGTTGAATCATAGTTCTGCAGACTATAATATATTTAGGAGGATGTGCATCAAAGTTTAGGCTTTAAATGGCATTTGAAAGCTGAGGCTCAGTACCTTCTTGTTCAGTTTGTTTGGTGGAAATTTTTTTTTTTTATTATTGGAATCTCATTTTTTTTTCATTGCATATACATTTCTCTTTTATTATTGGTAATTTGTTCAGCTTTTTGTATTGTTGTTCATCTTTCTGGAATCATTTCATTGCATTGTTTTTTTTAAAATAGTTTTAAGTAGATTTACTATAAATCATACTTGTTGTTGCTGCCATCAGCATATTTGTAGCTGCCACTCTCTGTATTTTGGAGCATATTTTTCTCTGATTGGAGCATTAACCTGCCTCTATATTTCTCAGTCTAATTGGAGCATTAACCTACCTTTGTATTTCTCAGTCCAATCTCACCCACAAACCTGCCACTTATCATTATTTTGCACTCTGTTGTTGTTATTAGTATGGTTGTCTGAATATTCAAATCGCTGTAGGAATCCTTCAAATGTAATTATTATCGCTGCTAACGTTTCTGTTTTTAGTTTTCTTTAAAAAATATCACATTCTTTATTTTTTTGCAGATTTAAAGTATTATATGTTTCCTCTTTTCAAATACAATAGAGCTCATTAAGTATTAATATGAAGTAAAGTTTGCTTGAAATTTTTTTAGATTAAAAGTTTTTCACATTTAGTATTTTTTTTAATATATCAATTTGTGTTGTAATTCAAATATTTTCTCTTCAATCTATTTTCCTTTTTAAACCATTTTAATTGTTATAAACAAAAAAGTTCTATAATCTTATTTCAAGTTTTACTAAAACTTAGATTCTAACTTTCGTAAAAGCTTAAATTTTAAATTGATTTAATGCATTATTACAATTATAAAAGTTATTATGTATAAATTTTATTTAATATCAAGTTCTATTTCAATGCTAATTTTTTATTTTAATAAAAAAACTTAGTAGATTGAGATGTTAATAAAAAAAAAAAACTCAAAAGTTTCTTAAGTCTTAAAGCTTTTGAAATTGTCTATTATTATCATTTTTTTAATTAATTTTTTTCTTTCTTTCATCAAGTTTCATTTTATTATTTTATTATTTTTTACATTTTTTAAGACGTTAAATTTAAAGATTTATTTATTCTTTTTTAATTTTTTTTACAATGGCAAAGTATTGTTTATGTATTTAAATTTCTAGTTAAAATTAAAATGTGGTTTATTTCAAATTATAACAAAAATTTCAATCTTATTTAAAGTTAAGGAGTATTTTTTTTTATTAAATTAAATGGTTCTAACAATTTGGTATGGAAATAATTTTCATTTTGATTACTATGCGTTGGAAAGAAGATTGTGTTCATTAACAAGGGGGGTAACCATTATTTTTCCCTAACTAGCCTTTTGTTCATGCTTTTCAATTATGTCATTTTTTTTAAAAAGGAAGCAAAGTAATATATGATTGATTCAAAGCTATTAAAGTCGATGATGTTAAATTATAGTTTGTTCAAGTATTATGAGTATTCATACAACATTGCCCTCCAGTAAATTTATTTCATTATTTAGCATTAAGTGCTATCAAATTTTACATGATATATTGTTATGCACTTAGTTGCATCGTTTATGGGTTCCACTTGATTCGTTGTTCCTTCTGTAAGTTGCACCGGGTTGCACTTACTCAGTTGATGTTTATAAACTTGTTCCATCTGTAAGTTGCACTGGGTTGCACTTACTCAGTTGATGTTTATCAACTTGTTCCATCTGTAAGTTGCACTGGGATGCACTTACTCAGTTGATGTTTATCAACTTGTTCCATCTGTAAGTTGCACTGGGCTGTACTTACTCAGTTGATGTTTATCAACTTGTTCTATTTGTAAGTTGCACTGGGTTGCACTTACTTCAATTGATGTTTATCAACTTGTTCCATTGATTCATGATGTGGATGATGTCCTTGATTTATTTCTCTTGGAATTTGGTGGATCTATCTTATATTTGGAAGGCAATCTATTTTCTCACTCATAATCCTTAGTTCAAATTATTATTTAGCATATGACAAAATTTGTTAAGTTTATCTTAATCTTGGTTGAAAATTTTACCTTCTTAATGGTTCATTGCTGATGATTGTTAAGAGTAGACATGTTTGGCTATTCAAATCAAATGTTTGTTAGTGCTTAAGTCATATGATCACTCACCCTAACAAAAAAAGGGCACAAACTAGATTCTTAATCTTCTCCATTTACCCTTGTTGGGTATGATGAATCTACTAAAGGTTATAGAGTTTATGAACCTATTGCTAATAGGGTTCATATTGCAAGAGCTGTTGTTATTGTAGAAAATGAAGTAAATGATTGTTCCAAGGTCAAAGATGATGAATTTAAAGGGGGTATTATTGAACCCATGGAGGACCAACCTCCTATTCTAAACCCTAATCCTAATGCACCTATTTCTATTCCTACTAGTATTAAAAAAAGATGAAGATGATGATGGTAAAAATATTTCTACTCCTCTTAGTGATAAGTTTTCTCATGATGGTGATAATTTTGTTCATGATGATAATGATATATATTCACTCCTCTTTGCAGTATTACTAATGTGATTATGAGTTTGCATTCTGCATTGCTTAGATCATGGGTCATGTAGGTGATGGAGTCGTGACCCATTCACTTGCAGTAACTCATTAATGGACTGTCTATATCCATGTGATTGATGCAATGATGATGCATGTCTCATTAGTTGGCCTTGTTCTAGTTATTTCTACATTACTATATTTCTTTTGAGATGAGAGGATGGATGATGTTTATGTCACTTTGATATTTTGGTGTATCTTTCTTTCATGAGTAGCTCTTGTACTTTTTGATGAAATCTCATACATTTCCTTAAAGATATTTTCTGAGGTAAAAGTTTTGAAGTTACACTAACTTGAATGTTAGATGAAATTCTTCTTGTGGATAGTTTCCTTGGTTCGTATTTTGTATTTCTATGTTTCTTTGTTTCAGGTGAATCTTCAAGGCCCACTTATGGAATCACTTCCTCTTCACATGTCCTATAACTTCAAGATGACTACTTCAAGACTTGAATCAAGACAATCAATTCTCTTCCTTATACTAAAGACCAAGTTGCAGATTTTGTAAAGAGACATTTTATTCTCATTATAAAAATTTGGGTTTAATTCCCTTGTTGTAAACTTCCCAAGTAAAAATTAAAGGGGGGTGTTAGAAATTAATCTTTCCTTGGTGAACTATGTAATTAAAGGATAAACTAAGGTATCCTATTTTGCTCTTTTCCTCTAGTCCAAGTAGGAGGACGTGTCACATTTTTGTATTTCCTTTAATAAGGAAATTAGATATTCCTCCTTAAGAGGATTCCAACACATGATAATTTGAATGTGGTACTCATAGGATATGGGAGTTACATGAAAACTCCTTCACTCATCTCTACTTAAGAGATGCTTCTCTCTCACTTCATAAGGTTGGGTCTCACAATTTGGTTCTCATGGTATTTCTTCTCTCTTCTTCTCTCATTCCCATTCTTTCTCTCACAATATTTTAATGAGCTTCTTTCTCAAGCTCTCTTTCTTACATGGCTTCTTGCCTCATTCATATTATTCAAAAGGGGGGTTTTTCTTTTTTTTCCCCTTCCAAAATTCTTGTGTTCTTGTCTTGGTCTTGGAGCATTTTGGTGATCTTGGTGATTGTTCTTAGATCATCGTTTCATTTATGGTAAACTTTTTCATTATGCACCCTCTCTTGGATTCTTTCCTAAATATTGTTTACTTTATTTATATTTTCTAACAATAGGCCTCACCAAAATCCTCATCTGACTTGTATAGGTCTCTAAAACTCTCAATCCCAATGCTATTCAAGTGGACTTCTTGCACTATTAATAATCTCCTTCTCAAAGCATCTGCCACCTTGTTGAGTTGACCCATCTTGTGTTTGATAGTAAAAGTGAATGCCTGCAAGTATTCCATCTACTTTAAATGCCTATTACTTAGCTTTTCTTTTGTGTTAATGTAGCTAAGGGCCTGATTATTTGTAAATACCACAAATTCTTTAGGCAATAGATAATGCCCCCATTTCCTCAAAGATTGGACTAGAGCATAGAGCTCTAAGTCATAAGAAGAATATTTCTTCTTGGCCTCATTCAATTTTTCACTAAAGAAGGCAATAGGTCTACCCTCTTGACTTAACACACCCCCTACTTCCATTCCACTAGCATCACACTCAATGGTAAATAACTTATCAAAGCTTGGCAACTATAGGCCAGGTTGAGTAGCCACTTGTCTTTTTAACATTTCAAAATATTTTTCAGCTTCCAAAGTCCATCTAAACTTAGTTTTGACCCCACCCTTAATGGTATCCATTAATGGATCATGTATCCCACTGAAGTTCCTAATAAACTTTCTATAAAATTGGGCAAGACCATGAAAACTCCTTACCTCAATGGTTGTGGTAGGTGGAGGCCAGTTCAAAATTGCAACAACTTTGTCTTTGTCCATCTTCAAAGACCCCTTGGACACCAAAAAGCCAACTTCTCTTCATGTAACCTTTTCAATACTGCCTCCACATGTCTAATATGTTCCTCTCTTGTCTTATTGAAAATCAGTATATCATCAAGATATACCACCACAAACTTTCCAGTGAAATCCTTGAGCACCTCATTCATGAGCCTCATGAATGTGCTCAGAGCATTAGAGAGGACAAATGGCATCACAATCCATTCATATAACCCATCTATGGTTTTGAATGCCATTTTCCATTCATCACCTTCCTTCGCCCTGATTTGGTGATAACCACTTTTCAAATCTAGCTTTGTGAAATACATTGCCCCACCTAGGAAATCCATAAGATCCTCTATCCTTGGGATTGGGAATATGTACCTTATTGTGATCCTATTTATAGCCCTTGAGTCTATGCATAATCTCCACTTTCCCCCCTTCTTTGATGCCAAAACAACCAGGACTGCACATGGGCTAATGCTCTTCTTGATCAAGCCTTGATCCAAGAGTTCTTGTACTTATCTTGCTACCTCCAAGTTCTAATCTAGAGTCAACTTGTATGTTGCTTTATTGGGAAAGGATGCCCCTGGTACAAATTCTATTTGATGACTTATAACGCTCTTAGGTGGTAGGGTTGCAAGAGTGCCATCACTCACAATTTCCTTATATTTCTCAAGCAATTCTTTCACTTCCTTTGGTAGTGGTTCCTTTACTGGTGTCTCCTCCTCCTTAGTTCTCAAAACAATGGCATAACCTTCTCCCTCATCATCTCTCATGTCCCTCAAAAAATCCTTACCACTGCATAACATAACATTAGGAGTCTTACTGTATGGGTTCTCATCTTCTAACAAAGACTAAATTTTGAAGGTCTTTACTCCTTTCTTAAATGTAATGGAGTTCTCCTTCCCATAATATACTTCTCCATTATCAAACTGCCACGGCCTCCCAAGAAGAAAATGACAAGCATCCATTGGTAGGATGTCACAAAGCAATATGTCCTTGTATCCTGCTATTGAGAATTCTACCCAGGTTTGCTCATTGACCAAGACACTTTGGCCTTTGTTGAGCCATGTCACCTTATAAGGGTTCACATGGGGTATTTTGGCTTTCTTAAGCTTCACCACTGCCTCCTCTAAAATGATGTTGTTTATGGATCAAGAATCAACAATCACCTTACACACTTTTCCAAGAATCTTACATCTGATTCTAAATAGTGCCCTCCTATGTTTAGGTTCATCCTTGATTGGTTTCCTTATCAAGACCCTTCTAAACATCAGGTTCTCACCTGTTTCTGAATCTAGATGATCCACCTCTGGAGTCTTGACACTAGAAGTATCTTCATGTGCATATGCTACTCTTTTGTCATTGTTTGTTGCAGAGGGTTTATCAAGACATCTGTAAGATGGATGCCCTAGTTTCCCACAATAATAACACTTCATAGTGGAAAAGTAGGATCCACTCCTACCTCATCTTCCTCTGTTGGAACCCCCATTGTTACCCCTACCTCTGTTATAGCCTCCTCTTGAATTGTTCTCAGTCTGCTGCTCTGTCAACTTATTTTCTCCTTGGGATCTTTGTTCACTACCCCTTCCTTGGTAGCCCCCTCTTTGACCCCTTTGTTCTCTTCCTCTGCCTCTATTTTTATTATTGTTCTTGAAACTAGAATCCCCTTTCTTCTTATTCTTCTCTTCCACCTTTAGAGCTAACTGATGAGACTTTTGGATGGTGGTAGGTGTCCATAGGCTTAGCTCCTCTTGTATGTTCCACTTCAACCCACCCAAGTACCTAGCCACCTTGATTGGCTCTTCTTCTTGCAAATTAGACCTTAAACATAGTCTTTGGAATTCCTCAGTATATGAGGCCACATCTAGGTCTTTCTACTTCAAGTTTTGTCTCTTCCTATGGAGCTATATTTCATAGTCCTATGGAAGATAACTCTCCTTCAATTTGGTTACCATAGCATTCCAATTTTCTATTGGTTTCTTTCCCATGCTTACCCTCTCATCCTGAAGGTATTTCCATCAAGTCAAAACTGACCCTCTGAGTCTAGACTTGGCCACTTTAACCCTTTGGGCCTCACTTATCCCTTCACATTCAAAATTATTTTCCATTGCTTCAATCCAATCCATGACTGCCTCAATATCCATCTTTCCTCCGAATAAAGGTATCCCTTCCAAATCTTTGCCACTTAGTGCCTTTATGGCCTTTAAGAAAGGTTCCTCATTCAACACTGCGTCAGGTTCAGGAATGTAGTCTTCTTCCTCCATCTTCTTCTTACCCTTACTATTGGATTATGCTTCATATTATTTCTTCCTAGTAGCATCTACTAGTTCTTCCATCTTTACTCTCATTGCTTCCAAAGTACCCTCAAGGAGTCTATTTTTCTCCTTTTTCTCCTCCATATCCTTGGCTAGTTCTGCATTTGTCACCATCTTTGTAGAACCACAAGATTCCACCTCTGACATAAACCAACTTCCACAAGTTTCTCAACTTGCTCTGATACCACTCTGATGTAGTACTAGTCTTGCTCCATAAACCTCTTCTAGGGTCTCTTAGGTTAATCTCTAACCTACTAGGGTTCTTCTACTGACCCTAGGCTCATTATGTATCTTATCATAAGATCCTAATTCCTTCAACTAGTAAACACCATCAAAGTAGAACTCACAACTTTTGCAAACCTCATACTAGACCCAAATTTGGTCTTTCTTGCCCATTTGCACAATCTGATCCAAATGGATTCCAATCTTCACCAAATTGAAAAGGAAGCATATTAAGATGTCAATAGTACCAATTGCAACCTCTAAAAACTCACTTTTCTTCAAAAATACAAACGAGCTCCAAGAACTTATGCAATTACCTCCAAAATAGGGCTACAAGCAATTAGCCCTATTTGGTCACCTTTTCTGCATTATCTTGGAAAAATTTCTTAACAAGTGCCATATAAGATTAGGTTCTTGACACCATTTTCAGAGACACTAGATATTTTCTAGGTCTTAGGCCTCAGAAGTGTCCGTACAGTCCTTCCTACTTTCATGCCTAAAATTCAAGGTTTTAGGCCTCCTTACTATCTGCACAAGAAATGAACTTTCTTGGAAAACAAGATAACTCCTCACAACTTATTATCTTGGTTCAGGGTCCTCCTCTAACTCTTCTACCTTCCCACTTCCACTAATTGAAGCTATGGATGCTTTCAATCCCTCTAGCTAGCTCCACAATCATTGATGATCCCTAGCCATGCCACTCTGGCTCGCCTAGGGCATCATCTTAAAAATATCTTCCATCACTTCCAGGGCCCATCCTACTATGTACACAACATACATGGAGTCCAATTTCATAATCCAAGAGCCTGGTCCAAAGCCATAGTGGAAAAGAAAGCTAAGACTCCATTTGCAAGCAGTGCTCAAAACAAGACCAGCGACTAGACTGAACTTTAAAGATTTTATACAAGAAATTAAAACTATTGAATCTACCAATATAAAACCAAAAAAAATTTAGGAATAACCTACATTACATGAAAAAATTCTTACAAAAACATTCTCAATCCATTACACTACCCAATCACTTTGAAACACACAAATATTCACTGTTATTGCTTAACACAGTCCATACATGAAATTTCTCGAACTTGCCAACCCTTCACAAATCCTGCAGATGGTCTTATATATGTGACCCAAACACTAGGTGGTCAGTTTTAGATAGTTAACCAACCAATTTCATCGAAGATGCCAATTTTTCATAAAAGTTCTCAATGTTGTCAATGACAATATTGACAACTTTTGGCAACTTTTGGGTTTGATTGCCAAACTTGGTCAAACCCTATCCAAACTTGTCCAATCCACTAAATATGATGAAACAACATCAAAAAGGACCTCTAGTCCCTCTCTTGGCTCATTTTTCCACAAGATGCCAAAATTCCCTAATTGGGCCTAAATAGACCTAAGGGTCACCAAGGGACTGATAACACCTATCCTCCTACAAACCCTTCACACACTAGGAATCTTGGTCCCTTTATTCACCTAGTGGTCTGGCTAGAACCACTACAAGCCAAAACAATGAAAGAGAAAACCCTAGGTTATATTTCCACAACTAGCCTACCTAGGTGCTCCTGCACCAGTGCCATTGTACACTAGAGATTACTCATGCTTTTGTTATGACTGCATTTTTGAAAACTATAGTGAATGTATCAACCAAAAATGTGGATATGTTAGTGAATGGAATTTGGTTCCACTAGATATTACTAATACAAATGATGAAGTTGAGGATGAAAGCTTTGATGACTTTCTGTTGATTTCAACCGATTATGACCATATTTCAGGTTTGATCAAAATTGTTACGTGTCCATGTAAATAGAGAGAATGTACACATGTTCTTATTTACTATTCAATTTAGATCCACTCTAAGACATATATACAAAATTATATGTTTAATTTATATTTCGAGACCTCAAATTGAAAACATATTTTGTAGGACATGTTTTTGCAGTAATAGTAGAGCCTGGAAATGTGGAATTTGTTGGTTACTATTTATTACGTTGCACCAAGGAGAGGATGAAGCTAACACAGAATGAAACAAGCGATGAAATTATGTTTCCAATAGGTTAGTAGTGTGCATGTTTATGTTTAATTTATTACAATTGAGGTTTAACTTGTGATGGAATTATGTGCATGTTTATGGTTAATTTCACATCTAGATATATTTTGTTGAACTTGTCTGTGCAGGTTCAGTTGTAGTGCAAGGAACGTATTTGAAGAAAATAAAAATATTAAAACATGGGATTCATTTTATTGATTATCAACCTAACAAGAAGGTTTATCAGTATAGCCATCTTGTAATAGCCACTGTCCTATCTCTTCATCCAGTGGTAGGACGTGGGGTTCGTAAGTGGATACTTGATACTGATGACCATGAGAGAATATTAAATGTTATCCAAGAGCGAGCCAAACGACTTGATGTGGACTAAAAAATGCATGAAATATGATTTGTGCTAAATTTGTCACAGGCGAGACCAGAGGTTTTCTTAGCTCCATTCTTTCCTACCGGTGCCCGTAGTGAATGGGGCAATTTTTTAAAATTTATAAAATCTCAAAAATGTCTTCAGGATGTGTATCATGCATGTTGCATATTAATTTAGTTTTATCTAGTTCATTAATTCTAGGTCATGTGGATACTTATTTAGTTGGAATATGAATGTGTATATCATGTATTTTGTAATTTCTTAATTCTGGGATAATTTAATTTTATCTAGAACTGTTCATTAATTTTATGCTCCATAAATACTTAAAATTAGGATTATTCATATATATTAAACACATACATCAAACATGTATAAGAATGAACTACATCATCATTTATCATAGATCAAGTACATTTAATCATCAAATGCCTAGGTCACTTTTTATTTAGTATAAAAGAATGTCTCAAACATCAATCACTAGATCACGTACACATATAACACATACATATGTATGTTAAGATCAATGAATCATAGATTGAAAGTACATATAAACATTATATGTACACACATGTATAAAGTGAAAGTACATATAACACATGTATAGAGTGAAAGTATATAACACATGTACATGAAACATCAATCATAGACCAAGTATGTAAAGATCAATCATAGATCAAGTATGTAAACATAAAACATAGAGATCAAGTACTGTAAGCATGAAACATGTGTCAATCATGTCAAACATAAATCAAAGTGTACAATACATATGTCAATCGACTCTAGAGTCTATAAATAAAATATAACATTAAAAGTATGTATGTATGTAATATGTCTAGATCAAATATGAAAGTGCCTAGGACTCATCATGATGACTCCTCACTAAGCGGTTAGGCCCAGAGCGACTATCATGCTGTGAACTATGTGCAGATCCCTACAGAGAAAGAGATATAAATTAATATATAAATGTACACATCTTTTTAAGTTCGATAAAATATTACAAGAAAACATGTTATAAAGTGTGGAAACACATGTACTATGTGTGCACATATCAATAAATTAAAATATTACCTCTCCACTACTGATGTCATCATCGATTGAGTCTCGACGACGTACATGATTAGTGCTCAAAGAAGGAGAAACAAGAGGCATATCCTGGTAGAGAAAAAAGTAAATTTACATGCTAGATGAAATATTGAAAATTTAAATAGCTTAAATTCTAACATTAAATATATAATCTGATAATTTATACCTGTGTAGATGGTTGCAATTGATAGTACTCAAACTCCGTAGCCTCAATCCTATCAACCAAGATATCAAGATTTTGTTACGTCTGGTCCAAGCTCAACTCTGCATCTGCAACATGCGTAGACTGCACATGTCTCTCAAATGATGAATGTAACAGACTAACCAAATAAGATGGCATGGAAGTCGTATCATCATGTCTCAGCAAATCTAGGTAACATGTTGTGGCCATGCTAAAGTCAACATCCTCAACGCCAACATCAGAGAACTATTGCCCTACACTTCTTCAAGGGTATGTATGTTGTGCCTCTCCCTCTGTAGCAATAGAGTGGTCAGTAGGTGGATCCTCATGAGCACTGCCGCTATGGCCACGGTCTAGGTGAGAAGGATGTGGCTGAGCATATCTAACAGTATCCACATGAGCTCTAACACTCAATATGGGGATATCATGCTCTGCTGCTATAAATGCATATGCATCCAATAGATCCTTAGCCAAACTAGACAATGTGACCTGTGTTGTCTCTCCTATAAGTCCCTCTAGGCTGGAAAGTGAAGAGATTCCTGTTGCAGTATACATGTAATGTGCGGTCTCGCTAGAGGATGATCCACCTAACGATCTAGAGTGTCATTGAGACATCAAGTACTAACCAACCTGATCACTAGATATGGATGCAGCTGCAATGTCCCCCTTACTATCAATCGCACCCCGAAGCTAGGTGCTACAAATAACATCATATGCAACAGGACCCAATGAAGGAGCTATACCAACTGCCCTCTGACCAACAATGGCCCTATGTAATAGCCTTTGGCGATCATCTCGATGAAAAGAATCTCTATCAGTAAGTCTTCCACGCCCCTATCCTAGATGTGCATGAAAATCAGTGCAATTAGCAGCCCTCCCTAAATGAACCTTAGCAGAAAATTGTTGTGCAAAGTACGATGGAATCTGGTCATTATTTGGATAACGACCATGAGCAGCTAGAAACCGTGGGTATATCAATGTTGATATAGTAGAATCCTGACACCTAGTTGATATCTCTTAACATATTGTAAGCCTGCATAAGATGGGAAATATTCCCCTTTCAGGGTCGATTTAGGCACTAAAGCCTGTACCTCCTTAAGAGAAATACTAGAGCCAACCTCTTGTCTCTTCCTCTCAAGTATGGCCTCTATGACATCTCGGGCGTAGGGAGTGGTACCATGTATTTTATCTATAATGCTAATCAAGCTAGTAAGTATGGATTAACATGTGCTCTTATAGATCGTAGAGCTAGTCAGATTATTAATAGAATATTACAACCGTTCGATTTCTCTGTTAGTGCATGAAAATAGTTCCTCAGGGGGAATTGGTACATCTGCCATGAGTGATGTGTAATAATATGTCTGATATATATATATATATACCTGAAAGATTTTATTTACTGTCAAATGAAGTCTATGTATATATGTTTTCCTAATTTAATTGAAAATAAAATGAAAGTACACATTTCGCTATAATATTTCAAAGTAAAATCATATAAACATGCATACACATGCATAAACATGTATATAAACATGCATATACATACATACATATGTATACACATGCATATATACATGTATATATGCATACATATACATGTATATATACATGCATATACACATGTATATATACATGACATGTATATGTACACATATATATGCATGTATATACACATGCATATACATGTATATATATATATATATGTATACACATGCATACACATGTATATACATGTATATACATGTATATACACATGTATATACACATGCATATACATGTAAATATATACATGTATAATATATATACATATATACATGTATATGCACATGCACATATATGTATATACACATGCGTATATACATGTATATACATAGATATACTATATGCATATACATACATATATACATGTATATACACATGCATACACATGTATATATACATGCATACACATGCATATACATATGTATATACATATATACACATACATACACATGCATATACATATATATATACACATGCATACACATGTATATACACATGCATAGACATTATTGGAGTTGATGAAAAACTATCAACCCTACAGCTCCCAAGAATCACCCACATGCAAACACCTATCACAGAAAGAGAGAAGCAATAGCTATGGAGGCCAAAAACAATAGATTTGTGGAAGAGGAAGCATCCTTAATTGATTCAATAAGAATGGAATGGAATAAAAAAAGAATTAATTAATTACAAAGAGATCAATCCAAATAAAGGAGATCAAACACCCAAAAGGTGGAGAAACCTAGGTTGCTTGATAACAATTAATAAAGAATTAATTATTGCATGCCTAAATTTTAGCTTAGGTGAACTAGAGATAAAAAGGTGACTTAATAATTAAATTAATAATGATTTAATTAATAAGGTGAAAATAACTTTTTACACTAACACCCCCCTTAAGATAAACTTAGGGAGAAGCTAAAAAATGTAGAAACAACTACTGAAAGCAGGAAATGGGTCCTGACAACAAGGCTTGATCAGGTACCCAAGTACAAAAATCTCTGTAAAGAGGAGAAAAGGAGAAAACCCAATGTTAAAAACCCCTCTCTGAAAAGAGATGAAGACTAGTGAAGGACTGAAGAAGCCTCCAACTAGAGAGTGTCCTAGAAGAATAGGAACAAAGGAAGAACATGTAGAACACCTCTGAAGCATGAAGCTGCAAACACTGTCAAAGAATAACTATAGGAACCTCCACTATAATAGAACATGATCAGGTAGAGAAGGCTGTAAACAAATCCTGAAGATCTGATCAATTGAAGATGGAAGGATGCCTCCAAAACAAGAATGGATGAGTGTCCATATGATAAATGATCCTTCTCACCAAAATGTATAGGTACCCAACCATTGCATCCACCTAGTACGTAGGAACAAATATTGAATACATAGCTAAATCCATCAAACCAAGGAAGCATTAGAACCATAGGAGATACCCCCATAATGCTAAGCAGGGAGAGGCATGATAGGTACACTGAATCAGACTGCCACAAATAACTACATGATGAAGAACATACAAACACATATAAAGGATGGTGTCGTGGAAGCATCACTCTCTTGACACACATCATGAGGCTAATGTTGTGGAAGGAACACTCACTTGACAAAGGTAGATGGAAAACAAAGAAAACATCAAACCCCTATGGCACTTTATAATATAGTGTGAGTACAATCAAGCAAAAAATGTGCAGGATCCCAAGCATGCATCAGATGACACTTTATTTCAGTGTGTTGCAAAAAAAGAAATGCGACAAAAATAGATGTCCACAATATCCAGGAATGAAAAAAAGTTTTAGAAACATGAAGAACAAATAAAAAGATGTCATCCCATGCAAAGAAAATGAGTCCAAGACCTGAAATATCCAATATATCCACCAGATTGCAAAAATACAAAAATAGAATAAAAAATACTTGGAACAGAATCTGGGTGTGAGACCCATGAAATAAGATAGAGCACTGAATCATCTTTCCAACACCCACCAGAAGTCAAAAAAAAGAGTCTGGATGAGTAAGATATGGCTCCCGGAGAGCAAAACATAACCTTGGATTTGATCAGAAAAAATACAAGGTAGAATAATCAAAAACTCTAACCTCCACATTTGGATAGATCTCGGAAAGAGCTTTCCGACAATATAAGATAGGTCAAAATTTGATATCGTATGTGCAAGATATGAGCAAAAAACCACAAGGTGCTCATTATGAAGAAAAGGGAAAGTTGTATGATGGGTTGGTGGCCATCAAATTTAACCCATATCTCAGACCTATGAATGCTGACATCATAGGCATGGAAACTGAGGCAGCATGAAAACTAAGGTATTTTTTGCCTCCAAAACTGTGCAAAGCCACACATGCAAAAAAAAAGACCCAAATTTTAATTGTGTCCAAATTGGACATTCCTTATATGAAAATAGGGGGTTTGGGGCGTTCTGGACGTGATTGTGAGGTCGATTTGTGCTCACAGTGCTTTGAAAAATATCTCGACCCCAAATCAACACAATTTTCAGAGAAAACCTCTAAAAAAATGATTTGAAGGGCAAGACCAAAAACTCTCATGAAGAGAACATGGGCATGAAAGGGCAGAGTTGTGATACCATATTAGAGTTGATGAAAAACTATCAACCCTAAAGCTCCCAAGAATCACCTGCATGCAAACACTTGTCACAGAAAGAGATAAGCAAAAGCTATGGAGGCTAGAAATAACAGATCTATGGAAGAGGAAGCATCCTCAATTGATTCAATAATAATGGAATGGAATTACAAAAGAATTAATTAATTACAAAGAGATCGATCCTTATAAAGGAGATCGAACACCCAGAAGGTGGAGAAACCTAGGTTGCCTGATAATAATTAATAAAGAATTAATTATTGCATGCCTAAAGTTTAGCTTAAGTGAACTAGAGATAAAAGGTGACTTAATAATTAAATCAATAATGATTTAATTAATAAGTGAAAAAACCTTTTTACTCTAACATACATGTATATACACATGCATACACATGTATATACATGCATATACAAGTATAGACACATGTATATACACATGATATGTATATACATATGTATATACACATGCATATATACATGTATATATATGTATACACATGTATACACATGCATATACATGTATATACACATGCATATACATGTGTACATATATGTATACACATGCATACACATGCATATACATGTATATACACATGCATATACATGTACATATATATGTATACACATGCATACACATGCATATACATGTATATATACATGTGTATATATACCATGCATATACACATGTATATATATGTATATATACCATGCATATATGATGTAACTACAATTCTTGCTCTGTAACCTATCTCCTTCTAGGGTATCCTATAGGTCACTTCTTTGACCTATTAGGGTTCTTGATTAACTCTAATCTCCCAAGGATTCTCTACACAAGATCCTTCTTCTTTAAACTTGTATACACCAATCAAGAAATCAAATCACTCATCACCTAGCCCATGGAGCTCTTCTTGCACCACCTTCACTAAATGATTGAACATGTTCAAAATCAATCCCACATGGAGAGGTAGGCTTCTATCATGTCAATTGGATCCAATCCAATGCCAACAAACACAATTTGAAATTTAACTCTAAACGAGTTCCAAGAACCATAGAAAATTCACCCAAAATAGGGCTACAAGCAATTAGGCCTAATTAGGCACCTTTTCCCAAATAAGTTGAAATTGACCTTAACAAGATGGAAAACTAAATTTAGATTCTGACACCCTTTATAGATACCTAAAGGATTTTCTAGGTCTTTCCCTCCCAAACTGGCTGTATAGTGGGTTCCTACTTATAACCCTAAATTTAAGGGTTTCAACTCAAACTGAGCATAGCCATTAGAATCTTCATTTCCAACATGAAGAATCCCTCACCAAAGCTTCCCATGGAATTTGGCGCCTTCTTCACTCATATTTCCTCCTCTCCACAAGCTTAGATTGAAGCAATCAATGCTTTCAATCCCTCCTATCACCTCTGCAACTCTCTCTGATCCCTAGCCATGCATCTCTGGCTCACCTAGGGCATCACTGCAAAAATAGCTTGATTTCCTTCCTGGACCCATCCTTCACTATAAAATATGTACAAGGAGTCATCTTTCTAATCCCAAAGGCCCGTAGAGATTCCACGGTGGGAAGAGAAGCTATGACCCCATTTGTAGAAACTGCCTGGTTCAGACCAGTGCTAGTGCAGAAATGAAAACATTTTATACAAGGAAATATGAAAAAAAAAAAAAATAATCACATTTAGAATCAATAATTTACACATACTATCTCATGCACCAAAGAAAATGCTGAGTTCAATCCTTTAAACACCAAGATGTCAAGAAAAAGCTTAGATGTAACTGGTTTTTCAATAACATAGTTCGTACACAGAATTTCCAAAATCAACCAACCTCATACAAAGGTTGAGGGAGGCCTTATATATTTGACCCTGACCCTATCTCAAGGGTTTCAGATAGTTAAAAACCCAAACTCTTGAAGAGACATCATTGCAAGAAATGTTGTCAATGACAAACAACTTTTACAACTTTTGAATTCTTGCATATAAACTTGGTCAAAAACTCAAGAAACTTAACCAAATTCATATCTAGGCTAAGTAAACCATCACATAGGTCTCCTACACATTCCTTTGTCCAATTTTAACCCTACATGCAAAAATGTCACTTTTGCTGGCAACATTGGCAACATGTACACAAATTGACAAATTTGGGCAACACTTGCAAAGGTCACTAAGGACCTAATACACCCTAGGAGCCATCTAGTCCCATTATTCCACTAGTGGTTTGGATAAGACCACCACAAGCCAAAAATCAAACTAGAATCCATAGGTTACCATTTAGCCTTACCTAGGTGCTTTTGCACCATACTCCCCCACAAAGGAAATTCATGTCACTCATGTGGACAAAATGTCTTCCGAGATGCCCACTTTATTGAATTTTGTAGCTGCAATCCATGTTGCTTCTGATTCAGGCCTATTCCTCCACTTAATGAGGTGCTCCATGTACACCTTGTGCCTTGTAGTGTTCTTAACTCTTGAATCCATAACCTTGTATGCTTCCAGCTGTGGCTTGGGAGGTAATATAGTAGGTTCAACATCACTCCTAATCCATGGACTGTTCTGGTCAATCTTAGCCAATGGCCCTTTGAATTTGATCAAGTCTTGTACATTAAAAATAGGAGATATGCTCAAATATGAAGGTAGTTTTATCTTGTATGCATTAGCCCCATACTTGGCTATGATCTTGCAAGGTCCCACCCTCTTCATCTAAAGTTTAGTAGGCATACCTTTCTGCAATCTGGATTTGTTCAAATGAACCATCACATAATCACCTACCTCAAACTGAATGTCTCTCCTCTTTTCATCTACTTTGGCCTTCAAATTTTGTGTACTATCTTGTATGGTCTTCTTAACTTTTTATTGGATCTCTTTCATGGTTTGAGTGAAATCCTCAGCATGTCCACTCCTATACTCCATACCTCCAAGATCTCTAAGCTCACACACACCCCTTGGGTGCATCCCATAAATAACTTCAAATGGGCTTCTCCCTGTTAATATTTTCTTGCTATCATTGTATGCATACTCTACTTGGGGAATGACTGCATCCCATGTTTGACCATACTCTTTAGTTAGGAACTTTAATAGGTTACCCAACACTCTATTAACCACCTCAGTTTGGCTATCCCTCTGAGGATGGTAGGCTGAACCAAATGAGAGATTAGTACCCAATCTATTCCACAATATTTTCCTGAAATGGCTCATAAACTTCATATCCCTATCTGATACAATGCTTAGGGTTAGACCATGGATTCTCAAAATCTCCTTAAAGAAAAAAATATGCTATATAGCTAGCATCATGAGTAGTCTTGCAAGGTACAAAATGACCAATTTTACTATATCTATCAACCATCACATAGATGCTGTCATATCCCTATTTTGTCTTTGGTAAACCCACTATGAATTCCATGCTCACACACTCCTATGGTTTATTTGGGACTAGTAAGGGTTGGTACAAACCTACATTACTCATTCCTCCTTTGGATTTCATCCACACTACACATTGCTCAACATACCTAGTCACATCCCTTATTAGCTTTGGCCAATGGTAAAACCCCTTGGCACACACAACCGATTACCCTTAAATAACAGTCCATTTTGCAAAGTAAAATCAGAAAACTTTCTATGGAAATGAATCTAAAAATCAATAAACACGTTGTAGGATTTAGCAAAGTCTTCATCTTCCTTGTAGAGATCTCTGAAACTCTCTATGCCAATGCTATTCAACTAAACTTCTTGAACGGTCAACAACCTTCTACTGAGTGCATCTGCAACCTTGCTCAATTTCCCCTTCTTGTGCTTAATTGTGAATGTGAATGCTTGAAGTTATTCCATCCATTTTAGGTGTCTATTTCTTAGTTTCTCCTGGGTATTGATATAGCTAAGGGATTGGTTGTTAGTAAACACTACAAATTCCTTGGGTAGTAGGTAATGCCTCCACTTTCTAAGTGATTGAACTAAGGCATACAATTCCAAGTCATAAGAAGAGTACTTCTTCTTGGCTTCATTTAATTTTTCACTAAAGAAGGCTACTAGCCTACCTTCTTGGCTTAACACACCCCCTATTGCCAATTCCACTTGCATCACACTCTATTGTAAACACATTTTAAAAGCTAGGCAATTTTAGGACAGGTTGTGTTGCTACTTGCTTCTTCAACATTTCAAAGGCTTTCTCTTCTTCTAAGGTCCACCTAAACTTGGTTTTTACCCCACCCTTTATGGTATCTAACAATGGTGCACAAATACCACTAAAATTCCTAATAAGTTTCCTATAAAATTGGGCTAACCCATGGAAACTTCTTACCTCAGTTGTTGTGGTAGGTGGTGGCTAGTTTAGGATTGCTGCAACTTTGTCTTGATCCATCTTCAAGGACCCCTTGGACACTACAAATCCCATGTAAACAAGTTCTTTCTTTAAGAACTCACATTTCTCAAGATTGATAGCCAGCTTTTCTTCATGTAACCTCAATAATACAGTCTCTACATGATTGATATGCTCCTCTCTTATTTTGCTAAAAATCATTATATCATCAAGATATACAACTACAAACTTCCCTGTGTAGTCCTTGAGCACTTCATTCATGACCCTCATGAATGTGCTCAGAGAATTTGTGAGCCCAAATGGCATCATAAGCCACTCATACGACCCATCTGTGGTCTTGAATGTCATTTTCCATTCATCTCCTTCCTTCACACTGATTTGGTGATAACCACTTTTCAAATCAAGCTTAGTGAAGTACATTGCCCCTCCAAGACAATCCATAAGATCTTCAATCCTAGGTATGGGGAACCTATACCTTTTTGTAATTTTGTTTATGGCCCTTGAGTTTGTGCAAAGTCTCCATTTTCCTCCCTTCTTGGATGCCAACACACTTGGGGTTGCACATGGGCTATCCTTTTATCTTTGAAAGATTTCTAGGGTTACCCTCCTGTGCATTGTAGGACTCAAAGTGTGGACGAGTTTTATATTCCTTTAAATTGTTGGCCTTTTCCAATTTGTATTTTGAGGATAAGTGTCTTGTTAATTGACTGAGTTAGTCACATTGTCAAAGTCTTGGTGATAACCTATCTCATTCCCTTGTGATATAGAAAATAACACTAACAAATACTATCTTGGCATTCATGGCCAACTTAACCAAGCAATTGCTATCCTTCTTAATCAACACCAACTTACTTTGCTCCATCAAGGTATTGTACTAGAAGATTCTGAAAACCCCAATTTGAAATGGATAGAAATGGGCATAACTTTGAACATAGAAGTTGTAATTGTAATTTAACAAATGAAATATAAACTCCAAACTATATGAGATATAAAGACAAATTGTATAAATACGATCAATTAAATAATACAAATTGTTTAAAGACATAATTTAAACTAAAATACAATACCTCTCTACAATTATATTGTTTACCATAATACGTACTCCTTTCTCATGATTTAAAAAACAAAAACAAAATAAAAACTAATAATAATTTATACCAAGTGTACTATAAATATGATTCATTTGTAATATTTAAACTTTTTATTGCAAATGAATTAGGGGAAGCACATCAATAGCTGTTATATATAACTTTGCAGACCAAAAATTCCCAAATGCTACATTAGATTTCGATGATTTATTTTGGATGTCTAGGCATACGACTTAAATATTTTTTACTACTGTTCTGGTTTCTGGATAGTAATGACTCACATTGTAGAATTTTCTATGGGTGTAAGGGTCAAAAAGTGGTCATTTCAAACATAAATAAATCATTAATATGACACTTACAGACATGGATGCGAAAAAACCCGATGGATATTACGGAACCTCACGCCACGGTTAAAAGAAACTTGAAATGTTGATAACAGTTAAAAGAAACTTGAAATGCTGATATGTCATAACACAATTTTATGATTATTAAATTGTTCTTGGAAAATAAATTTGGATTTCAAATTTTATACAAAAATTTAAATCTTCCTTTTATATCGTAATTTTTGGTTATTGGTAGACGGTTCTTTTTTTTTAGTAGTGGTAATCAATGGGGGGAATCCGATATTTTTAAGGGGAGTTATCCCGTGCATGCAGGGGGGTGAAGGAAAGATGGATTAGGAAATCATTTTCTTGGGGCGAATGAAGAGCATACGTCGCAAGCCAAGAAATGCATATAAAAACTGTATAATTTGTTGTTATATGCGACATGGACTGCTACAATAGCAACTTTGTCATCTGCTTCAATTAGGTTGGGCCAGCAAAAAAAAAATCAGTTGTAGGGATTGTTGGTGATATTTCTTAATTGGTGGTTCTCCTGGTTCCTTGTCCTTTTTCTGGTTCTGGCCTATCCATTTCAGTTCCTTCTTGTTCAGTCTGGCTTCAACTCTACAAATTTTCAGGTTTTTATACCTATACATTGCCCAAATTGTCAAAACCCTGGAAAACCCTAGCAATCAAGTGTTAAACGATATATATTGAAACCCTAGGCCATGTCTTCTATTTCATCGTTACCTTTTTCAAGTCACTAAAGACATGTGCTTTAAGTCAGGTCGCTTAATCGCTTTACCAAAATCGAATATGCTAAATCATTCCCCGACTTTG
>MU225955.1:39521-52064 GCA_018584345.1 Thuja plicata | reverse complement strand
CATAAATTTGGTCACGAGATAAATGACCGGCAATAAACTACCAGTGGTCACGTGACCAAATTTGGTCATTTATCTACAATTTTTGGTAGTTTATTTGGTCATATATTGTTGTTTTTGTACTAGTGGGATCAAGGTTCAACCCCCAACTGACTAGCGCTTCATAGTCAAGCACCATAGATCGCAATCTCCCCCTTTCAAAAAGTGGTTATAATAGCCAATCGGAGCTACGGCTCAAAATTTATGGCTTTCAGAAGTTGGGCTACCTAATCTCATGTTTTGTAAATATTTAAAGCCGACCCCTTTTGTAATAAAAGTGAAAAATATTTAAATGCTAAGGGTAGTCGGCCTTAATGGATAGATTTTTGGAACCTTCTCGGGCGGTGGAAAATTGCCTATTTAAGGAAGGCTCGTGGTGTTTTCTAGGGCAGTCCTCGGTGGTTATTTGAGGCTTTGTCCTATAGATTATTGTAAGGGATGCCCATGTGGCTTTTGATATTGTAATTCTGAAGTTTGTAATTCCACATTTGTGGAGCCAATAAGAAGCCAATTTTTTGTTCTTGCAAATTTCTATTGTTTCTCTTTGTTTCTGTCGTGTACTTGTGGTATTAAGGGGAGTCCCCTTCATCAAAAGCCTACACATGAAGAGCCTATAAAGTGTTCATTTCCAAGCTTTAGTGACATCCTTCAAGAACATGAACCTTTTATAGAGAAATTGCAGTCTTATGATGATCAACAACAGCCAAAGGATTATATTGAGACAGAGCTAGCTACAAAGGAGCAACACAAAGATGATAGGGGCTTCAATCTTCCAAGCTTCAAGGAAGGTATGCCTTCTATGTCTACCCCTAAGCCCTCTCAATTTCACATCCCAAGTTTTAAGGCAAAAATTTCTTTCCAAGAGCCTATACTTGAGGAGTTTCAGTCCATCACTCTGCAAGGGCAGTCTGTTCAAGAAAATTGTCTATCCCAAGAGACCCTTTAGGCCTCTCAAAATAATGAGCTGCCATGGCAACCTCAATGGACCCTACCTCCCCAATATCAGATGCCAAGTCTTTTCAAGGATATTGATCAAGTATCAAAGTAAGGACCTGTGGTAGATGAGCTTTCATGTGATGGGGAGGAAAGAAAACCAGAGGTATCAGTGCTAAGTGTTGACTGTGATAGGTTGGGACAATATGATGAAGATATGGAGATTAATGCCCAACCTAAGCTCTTGGTTGATAGTTTTGATGAGCTCCCCCTTTTCATTGATGAAGAAGAAGACATGTCATTACGCATGGTTGAAGTTCAATTAGAACAAAAGGTTCACCATCAACAAGGGATTGATTGAGAGGAAGATGTCATGTCTTGGTCTGATGGGCTGCCTAGTTTTGTTGAGCAGGATAAGAAAGATACAGTGATGCCCCTATCTATATTTTGTAGCAGCTAGAAGGGTGTGATCCTAATGATATGCTAATTCATGAGCCTGCAAATATGGAAGAGATTTTCCAAGAAAAGAACATAGACACAATCCCTGAAGAAAATGATTTCTCCAACATCATAGAAGGTTTTTGTGACAGATTATGTGAGGAATCCCTATTCCCTGGAGCAGAGATTCAAAGTTATGTGCCTATTGAAAGAGGCATGGTCTCTGATTACTCTCTTTCTGAAGATCTTATACATGAATATATGTTGGAACCATTTCCAGATCTTCAGGGGATTAACAGTTATGAAGAGATTTATGCTTTCTCTATTGACGATAAAGATCCTCTGTCCATGGAGAATGAGTTGACAGGATTGCATGTACTGTAGTTTGACTCTCAATATTTGAGTGCAAATCATAAGAAAGAGCCCATCAAAGAGAACCCCAAGTTTGTTATCTCAAGAGGCTATCCCATCAGATACTTGGCCCAGAGGGATTTTACTGAGACATCTCCATATAATCAATTTGAGGTGAGTAAACTCGATCCTATTTTTGCAGAGGCAGTTCTATGTTTTTTGACATATTTTTATGTGCCTCATATCCTACCAGCTATCCTTATGCATTCCATATAAAATATCTTAATGAGGAAGGATAGTTATTTTAACATTCTAGTGAATGGTTTTGTTTAACCAGATTTTTGCACTCGTTAGTTTAGGTTAGGTTAGTTTCCCTACTTTCTTCTTGCTTTTTAGTTTTGTTTCCTGCTTTCCAAGAAATTCTTGTGCACAGTTCGTGGTTCCTCTTCCTGGTTTCAATTTTTTCTAGAGGGTTCTATTTTTCTTAGAAGATGACTCTATGCCCAATGGATGTCAAAGGCTACTAGTTCTCAATGTCTAGTAGGAAGACATCCCATAGAAATCACCAAAATGCTATCCAAAATTTCCCCATCTGGTAAATTTTTTTCTATAGGTGGAGTAAATGTGGCTCCCACAAGGCTACAGCCCAGCCTGTGAAAATATTTAAATTTTTTGGTCTTGGTTGTGTCCTCTGTAAACTTTTCAGCTCTCTGGTTTTCCTTGTTCATGAAAAATAACCTAAGTATGCAAAAAACCCTATGTGAATTTGGTATAAACCCTAGTTGTTCAGCGCCCTTTTCTATTTTCTCATTACCCTTTCAGGCCCCTTAAGTTCCTTATATTCCATGTGCACATTTACATTTGCCTTTAGTCTCCTAGTCACATAATGGAAAAGGAATATTCCACTTTATCTGGCGACCCCGAGACTACCTCTAGTCTCATGATCATGTGAAGAGAAAGAATATTCTCATTTGATCTTGAGACTCAACGATAGGCGTTGGATCATGTTCTAATCGGAAGGTAGTCACTAAGTCTCCCAAAGTATCCCGAAGTTAGCAAAAGATCCAGAGATCTCATGACTCAATGTATTTCTAATCCTATAGATGCAACTTGAGTTCAAGCTGGGTCAAGTTAATATCATTTCAGTTGCGTAATCTCATGAACTAACCATGATCATACAAAATGATAAGACATTACAAAACTGTTATCTTCAGTCGCCAGGTCTCTAAATGAAATCATGGTTAGAGGGCGGGTTTGATCAAAGGGTCAAATAATGTAGCATTGGCAATCATCGGCAAATCACAGTGTGACATCTGACAGTAGGCGGGCCTAGTTTTCATGTTTGTCGTTGAGTCTCATAACCATGACAGAATATTCCAAATCATTCGGCGATTACAAGATTGCTTTTAGTCGCTTGGTTTCATAAAGAAGGGGAATATTCCAAAATCATTTAGAGACTTCCCGACAGTCGTTGATCTTGATCCGATCCTACAGTGGTCGCATGATCTCATAATGAAATCATAGTTAGGTAAAAGATTCAGTGACTTAAAGAATAAAGGATTCAGTGAACCATGGTTAAAGATGAGTCAAAGCTGAGTTAAGGTTTGAAATCAGCACAAAGGTAATCTCTGTGCAAGTTTGAGAGGATCGAATGGTTGGCATTATGGATTAAAGAAAAGATGCAGTCTATTTAATGTATGAGGTAATGTGCCATGATGCCACATGTTCCTGGTCTAATATACTCACTCGCGTTTTTGCTAGATGAAATTAGGGTTGCAGACATTTAAGTAAAAAGATATGATTCTAACCATCTATGCAGTTGAAGATCTTTCGCTTGTCCTTGACTCTCGTGATATAATCAAGGTTAAGCATAGCGAACAGAGATCAGGAGACTACTCATATCACCAAGTCTCCAGATAAATCATGTTCAAAGAGCTGAGTGAAGTTAAAGCTCAAAGTTTGTAGGGATCTCATCCACGTCGTTGATCAGGTTTTAATCCCATGGTGGTCGCTAAGTCTCGTGAAAGAATGGAATATTATATTATGATTTGGAGACTTAGAGTAGATTTTCTGATGCGGATTCGATCTTTTGGTAGTCGTTGAGTCTCATGATGAACTCAGAGTTAACAAAGACATCTCACGACTTGGAGAATGAGGAAAATTGAAGACCCAAGGTTAGGGATTAGTCTGATGAGTTAAAGGTAAAGGCATTGAAGCAGAGATCAAGGACTGTATTTAAAATAGGAGATTCAGTATTTTTCTCGGCTGTTGGTAAAACAATCCATGCCAGCTGTGACAGTTAAGGTTTAAATATTAAAATATATGAAAATCTTATTCTCAGAGTTCATGGCGGTGGTGCGATTTCTCAGGAATTTGATAGAGAGATGGATTGAGCCAACTTATCAGGGCTGCATTTATGGTGACATGGAAGATATTCAAAGCCATATCTGATCGATCAAGATATTTTTGAATGGCATTGATGAGAAGAATTGACAGAGTTAGGGTTTTTGATTATCCTATTGCAGATCTATTGTAAACCTAATTGGGATATTTTTTCCCGTTCCTTGAGCCTACGTGCTAGAAGGAAATTATATATAAGTTGTATAGTTCTCCTTTTTGGAGTTAGTTTTTAGAAACACTCTAGATTTTTTGTGGCATTTATTCTGCCCTCAGTTCTTTCATGTTTATAATCTCTCATTGATTTTCAGATATTGCAAAGGCTTTTTGTGACATTTTCTCTGTCCCTGGGCTTTCTTGTCTGAATTTCTCTTACTGAATTAGAATATATTGAATGATTTTTTAGAGAAATATTGGAGTTCATGAGCCCTCTTTCTTTCTGTAATTTTGTGTACTACTGTGGGTGATCTAATTTAGATGATTTTGTGGATATTCTTCAGTCCACTGTCATTTTGTCTCATTCCTGTGCCTAGTAGCAGAAGTGGATGTTCATTTGTAGGTCATATTCCATGTCTACTCATAGTGAATATGCTATTGTTTACAAAATTACTTCTTTCCCTAAATAGCCTCTGTTTATCTCAGACCTCTCTATGAAATACTTATGCAAGCCTATCTAGAAAGTTGTGTTCTATTAGATCCAAGGTTTCATGCTGAGATTAGTTAATGTGTTATAATTCATGCTACCTTCAGTGTATCACCTAGTAGGATAATTTGCTTTCAGTTATTTCCCTTTCAGCACTCCTTCTATCCCTTTCCCTATCCAGTTTACTTTCATGCATAAAGAGAAAATTAAGGTGATAATCCAAGAGGAACCCGCCTAGAATCTGGAGGTCTCATTTTAGTTAGCAAAGGTCCCACAACCTGGAAATGATTCCCATGTTATACTATATTATCAAAACTACGAGAGCTTGACCTAGGGTGAAAAATTTAGTGTATAACAATTACTCTTCCTTTCTTATACTTAAGTTACATTTTATTTATATACTTTTAGGATGTTTGAGGGTGATTTTAGATTTATAGGAGGTAAGATAAAGATTCTGGATTTTGAAGATTTTTAGGAAATTTCAAACTTAGCCAAATTTTAGGAATGAGCACATTGCCTTCAACATGATTCCTAATGGACTATTGATTGTAACCTTAAGCCCTTGAATTGTGCATGATCGTTTGAGGATCATTGCTCATTATATTATTTATGCAATGGTTACTTTGGTAATTTACATGTATGTTTAACCATAGAGAGAGAGAGAGAAACATCTTAGGGTCGTAATGGTTGTCAAGGGTCCTAAGGGGTTATAAGGGGTTGTAGGATACATTAATGTTTCCTAATACCCCTTATAATCCCTTAGGACACCTTAGGAACCCTTACCATACATCTTAGGGGTTGTAAAAGGTCCTAAGGGGTCACAATATGTTCTAGGACACATAAATGTGTTGTAGGACCTCTTAATACCACCTACAACCCCATAGTACCCCTTAGCATTCATTAGTGTATGGTAAGGGGGCGTAGGGGGCCTAATATGTCCTAAGACCCCTTAACAACCCCTAAGATGTAGAGAGAGGGTTCTTCAAGGACCCTAAAGAGTCATAAGGGTTCCTAAGATACAGTCATGTGTCTTAGGACCCCTTATGACACCTAAGGACACCTTAGGACCCCTTACCATAAACCTTAGGGGTCATAAAGGGTCCTAAGGGGTCATAAGGGGTTCTAGAACACATTAATGTGTCCTTCAAACCCTTAATACTACTTATGAACCCTTAGGACCCCTTAACAACCCTTAAAACCCTAAGATGTAGAGAAAGGGGTCCTAGAGGGTCCTGGGGTGTCATAAGGGGTTATATGATACATTAATGTGTCCTAGGACCCCTTATGACCCCTTACCATACATCATAGGGGTCCTAAAGGGTTGCAATGGGTCATAAGGGTCCTAGGACACAATAATATGTCTTAGGACCCCTTAACAACCCTAACAACCACTAATATGTAGAGAGGGGTCTTTAATAATCCTTAGTGGTCATAAAGCTTCCTAGGACTAGGACCCCTTAGGATACATTAATGTGTCCTTGGACACCTTAGGACCCCTTACCATACATCTTAGGTGTCTTAAAGGATCCTAAAGGGGTCATAAGAGGTTCTAGGACACGTTAATGTGTGCTATGGCCCCTTAAGACCACTTACAACCCATTAGGACCCCTTACCATTCATTAGTGTATGATAAGGGGTTGCAAGGGGTTTAAGGGGTCCTAGGACACATTAATGTATCCTATGACCCCTTAACAACCCTTATGACCCCTAAGTGGCAGACAGAGGGGCCTTTAAGGTTCCTAAGGCATCATAAGGGGTTGTAGGACAAATTAATGTGTCCTAGGACCCTTTATGACCCCTTAGGACCCCTTACCATACATCTTATGTGTCATAAAGGGTTGTAAGGGATCATAAGGGGTCCTAAGCCACATTAATGTGTCTTAGGACCCCTTAAGACTCCTTATGACGCCTTCTAGGACCTCTTAGCATTTTTTAGTGTATGGTAAGGGGTCCTATGGGGTCGTAAGGGGTTTAAGGGGTCCTGTAACACATTAATGTATCCTAGGACCCCTTAACAACCCTTACGGCCCCTTAGATGTAGAGAGGGGTCCTAAAGGGTCCTAAGGGGTCATAATGGGTCATGGGACCCCTTATGACCCCATTGGACACCTTATGCCACCTTACCATACATCTTAGGAATCTTAAAGGGTCCTAAGGGGTCATAAGGGGTTCTAGAAAATATTAATGTATCTTAGGACCCCTTAATATCCCTGACGGCCCCTTACAATCCCTTCCCATACATTAGTGTATTGTAAGGGATCTTAGGGGGTTCTAGAATATAGTAATGTGTCCCGAGACCCATTAACAACCCTTACAAGACCTAATATGTAGAGAGAGGGGTACTAAAGGGTACTAAGGGGTCATGATGGGTTCTAGAACATATTAGTGTGTCTTAGGACCCTTAGGATCCCTTAAAATTCCTCAGGATCCATTACCCTACATCTTAGGGGTGCTAAAGGGCCCTACGGGGTCATAAGGGGTGGTAGAATGCGTCCTAGAACCCCTTATGAACCCTTAGGCCCAATTACCATACATATTAAGGGTCCTAAAATGTTTTTAGGAAACCTTAACATTCATTAGTGTACGGTTAGAGAGAAAGAGAGGTTGTAAGGGGTCATATGAGGTCCTAAGACACATTAATGTGTCCTAGGATCCCTTATGGCCCCTTAGGACCCCTCTCTCTAGATCTAATTTGTTGTGATGGTTTTTAGTGGGTCCTAGGATACATTATTGTGTCCTACAACCCATTAAGACCTCTTAGGACCCCTTACCATAAAGTAACGTGTCCTAGAACCCCTTATGTCCCTTAGGAACCTTTGAGACACTTAATATGTGTCGTAAGGGGTCATAAGGTATCCTAAAGGGTCATAAGGGGTCCTATGTCACATTAATGTGTCCTAGGACCACTTAACAACCCCTTAGATATAGAGAGAGGGGTCCTAAAGGGTCCTAAGAGGTCATAATGGGTTCTAGGACCCTTTATGATCCCTTAGGACACCATATGAAACCTTACCATACATATTAGGGGTCTTAATGGATCCTAAGGGTTCATAAATGGCTTCTAGGACAAATTAATGTGTCATAGGACCCCTTAAGAACCATTACGACCCTTTAGGACACCTTACCATACATCTTAGGGGTCTTAAAGGGTCATAAGGGGTTCCAGGACACATTAATGTGTCCTAGAACCTCTTAAGACCCCTTGCAACCTTGCACATCCCCTTACCATACATTAGTGTATGGTAAGAGGTCCTAAGGGGTCTTAGGGGTTCTAGGACATTTTGATGTGTCCTAGGACACATTAACAACCCCTAAAAAACCTAATATGTAGAGAGATGGTTCCTAAATGGTACTAAGGGGTCATAATGGGTTCTAGGATATATTAATGTGTCTTAGGATCCCTTAGGACCCTTTAGGATGCCTTAGGATCCCTTACCCTACATCCTAGGGGTCCTAAAGGGCCCTAAGGGGTCATAAGGGGTCCTAGGACACATTAATGTGTCCTCGGACCCCTTAGGACTAATTAACATACATCTTAAGGGTCCTAAAAGGTTGCAAGGGGTTCTATGACACATTAATGCTTCTTAAGACCCCTCATGACCCCTTAGGATACCTTACCATTCATGAGAGAGAGAGAGAGAGAGAGAGTTAATATGGGGCCCTAAGACACAATAATTTGTCCCAGGATCCCTTATGACCCCTTAGGACCTTTTACGACCCTTCTTTATATATCTAATGTGTTGTTAGGGTTGTTAATGGGTCCTAAGACACATTATTACGTGTTAGGACCCCTTAACATACACTAATGTATGGTAAGGGGCCCTAAAGGATCCTAAGGGGTTGTAAGGGGTACTAGGACACATTAATGTGTCCTAGAACCCCTTATGACCCCTTAGGAACCTTTAGGACACTTAATATGTATGGTAAGAGGTCGTAAGGTATCCTAAGGGTTCATCATGGGTCCTAGGATTCCTTATGATCATTTAGGATGCCTGAGGTGTATGGAAAGGTGTCCTTAGGGGTAATAAGGGGTCTTGGGACCCCTTAGGATGCTCTAGGAACCCTCTCTCTACATATTAGGGGTCATAAGGGTTGTTAAGGGGTACTTGGCCACATTAATGTGTCATAATACCCCTTACAACCCCTTCACATACACTAATGAATGCTAATGGGTTGTAGGACATATTAATGTGTCATAAGACCCATTATTACCTCTTAGCACACTTTAGGACCACTAATATGTATGGTAAGGGGTCCTAAGACACATTATAGAGTCCTAGGAACCCTTATGATCCCTTAGTACCCTTTAGGACATCTCTCTCTACATCTTAGGGGTCATAAGCATTGTAAAGGGGTCATAAGACACATTAATATCTCCTAGAACCCCTTATGATCCCTTTGGACCCTTTATCACCCCTAATATGTAGGGTAAGGGGTCATAAGGTGTCATATGACCCCTAATGATCCCTTAGTACCCTTTAGGACTCCTCTTTACATATTAGGTGTTTTAAGAGTTATTATAGGGACCTATGACATGTCATTGTGTCCTATGACCCCTTAAGACCCCTTAGTACCTCTTACCATACACTAATGTAGAGTACGAGGTTGTAAGGGATCTTAAGGTGTTCTAGGACACATTAATGTGTCCTAGAACCCTTTATGACTGCTTAGGACCCTTTAAGACCCGTAAGATTTATGGCAAGTGGTCCTAAGGTGTCCTAAGGTGTCATAAGAGGATCTAGGACCAATTAATGTGTCCTAAGACTCCTTATGACCCCTTACCATACACTAATATATGGTAAGTTCTCCAAAAGGGTTGTAATGGGTATTAAGGGGTCCTAAGACACATTAATGTATCCTACAACCCCTTATGACCCATTAGGACACTTTAGGACTTCTAATATGTATGGTAAGGGATTGTAAGGTGTCTGAAGGGGTCATTATGGGTACTAAAACATATTAATGTGTCTTAAAACCCCTTATGACCCATTAGGAATCTTAAAGACCCCTCTATGTACAACTTAGGGGTCGTAAGGGTCAATAAGGTGTCCTAAAACATATTAATTTGTCCTATGACCCCTTAGATCCTTAAAACCCATTAGGACCCCTTACCATACACTAATGAATGGTAAGGGGTCCTAAGGGGTCGTAAGTGGTCTTAAGGGGTCCTAGGAAAAATTAACGTCTCCTAAAACCCGTTATGACCACTTAGGAGCCTTTACAACCCCTAAGATGTATTCTAAGGGGTGTTAAGTGATCATAAGGGATCTTAGGACACACTAATGTGTCCTAGTCCCCCTTGCAACCCCTTAGGACCCTTAAAGACTCCTCTCTTTATATCTTAGGGGTCATACGGGTTGTTAAGGGGTCCAATGACACATTAATGTTTCCTATGACCCCTTAGACCCCTTACAACCACTTATAATACCTTACCATATACTAATGAATGGTAAGGTGTCCTAAGGGTTCTTAAGACACATCAATGTTTCATAGGACCCCTTATGAACCCTTACAACCTTTTAGGACCCTTAAGATGTATGGTAATTGGTCCAAATGGGTTATAAGGGGTCCTAGGACACATTAATGTGTCCTAGGACCCCTTATGACCCCTGAGGACTATTTAGTACCCCTAATATGTAGGTAAGGGGTACAAAGGGGTCCTAGGACACATTAATATGTCCTAGAACCCATTATGACCCATTAGTACCTTTTAAGACCCCTCTCTCTACATCTTAGGTTTTGTAAGGGTTGTTAATGATTCCTAGGACACATTATTATGTCCTAGGACTCCCTAAGACCCCTTACCACACACTAATGTATGGTAAGGGGTTTTTAGGGGTTGTAAGGGGTCTTAAGGGGTTGTAGGACACATTAATATGTTCTAGAACCCCTTATGGCCCCTTAGGACCCTTTAAGACCCCTAAATGTATGGTAAGGTGTCGTAAGGGGTCATAAGGAGTAGTAGGACACATTAGTGTGTCTTGGGACACCTTATAACTATGTAGGAACCCTATCTCTACATCTAAGGGGTTGTAAGGGTTTTTAAGGGGTCATAGGACACATTACTATGTTCCCAAACCCCTTATGACCTCTTAGACCCCCTTTCCATACACTAAAAAATACTAAGGGGTCCTAGAAGGGGTCGTAAGGGGTGCTAAGACACAATAATGAGTCCTAGGAAGACTTATGACCCCTTACAACCCATTACTACCCTTTATGACCCCTAAGATGTATGGTAAGAGGTCCTAATGGGTCTTAGGACACATTAATGTGTCCTACAATTCCTGGTGACCCCTTAGGAAGCTTGAAGACCCATCTCTCTACATCTTAGTGGTCATAAGGGTTGTTAATGTGTCCTAAGAACCCTTAGACCTCTATCGACCCCTTAGGACCCCTTACTATACACTAATGAATGGTAAAGGGTCCTAAGGGGCTTTAAGTGGTCTTAAGGGGTCATATGACACATTAACATCTCCTAGAACCCCTTATGACCCCTTAGGACCCTTTACAACACATAATATGCATGGTAAGCGATCCTAAGGTGTCCTAAGAGGTCATAAGGGGTCCTAGGATACATTAATGTGCCCTATGATGCCTGATGATCACTTAGGATCATTGAAGATCCCTCTCTATATTTTAGGGGTAGTAAGGTTTGTTAAGGCGTCTTAAGGGGTCCTAAGACACATTAATGTGTCCTACAACCCCTTATGACCCATTGCAACCCTTTAGGACTCTTAAGATGTATGGTAAGAGGTCCTAAGGTGTCATAAGGGGTCCTAGGAAACATTAATGTGTCCAAGGACCCCGTATTCCCCCTTAGGACCCTCTAGGACTCCTCCATCTACATCTTAGGGGTTGTAAGGGTAGTTAAGGGGTTGTAAGGGGTTGTAAGTGGTATTAAGGGGTCGTAGGACACATTAACATACCCTAGAACCCCTTATGACCCTTTAGGAGCCTTTATCACCCCTAAGTTGTATGCTAAGGCATCCTAAGGTGTCCTAAGGGGTTATAAGGGGTCCTAAGATAAATTAATGTGTCTTAGGACCCTATATGCCTGCTTAAGGCCCCTAAAGAACCCTTTATCTACATCTTAGGTATCCTAAAGGTTGTTAAGGGGTCTTAAGACACATTAATGTGTCCTAGGACCCTTAGACCCCTTACCATATACTAATGAATGTTAAGGGGTCATATGGGGTCGTAGATAGTCTTGAGGGCTCCTATGACACATTAAGGACACCTTATGACCTCTAAGATGTATGGTAAGGGGTCCTAAGGTATCCTAAGGGGTCATAAGGGATCATATGACCCTTGAAAACCCTTATGATCCTACGATGTAGGTCTCTCTCTCTCTCTCTCTCAACATGGTTAAACATACATGTCAGTTACCAAACTAATCATATAATAAATAATATAATGATAAATGGTCCTCAAACGATCATGCACAAATCAAGGGCTTAATGTTACAAACAATAGTCCATTGGGAATCATGCTGAAGGCAATGTGCTGATTCCTGAAATTTAGTTATCTAAAATTTTCTAAAAATCCTCAAAATTGAGAATCTCTATCTTAACTCCTATGAAGCTAAAACCACTCTCAAACATCTTGAAAACATATAAATAAAATGTAACTTAATTATAAGAAACTTTTACTTAAATGTTACATATTATTTAGGGTCCTAGTGCTGAAATTGGATTGTAGGGCCTCTCTCTCTCTCTCTCTCTCTCTCTCTCTCTCTCTCTCTCTCT
>MU225955.1:14941-39471 GCA_018584345.1 Thuja plicata | reverse complement strand
CTCTCTCTCTCTCTCTCTCTCTCTCTCTCTCTCTCTCTCTCTCCTTCAATCCATTTCATATTAATTTAGGAATTTTACATAGGCCGCGCACCCTTTAGCTTGGATTTCCCAAGCCTTAGGCTCGGGAAATCCAAGCCATAGGGCGCACAACATTGTCACGACCTTAGTATCCCATCCATGGAGCTTTTCAATAAATGGGATAGCTCCTCTACTTTTCAAGATTCTCCATATTTTGGTGTTCTTCATTTAAGAACACTTAATGGGTTCCACTCTCCTTTTGTCCCCTCCCATTCTCATAGAGATACTTCTAATTTTTAATAGAACTAGCAAAAAAATGGAAAGAGATATGAAGAAAAGGCCTCAAAAGACACCCAAAAAGCATGGGAAAGATTACATAAATAATCAATAAGAGGGACCACAATCTCCTCTGCACTCCACATAGCTTTGGAAATAAAATTTAGGACTAACATCAATTTAATTAATCCATAGGGAGACAGACACACCACCTGTGTATCTTGGCATACATCATTTAAGAAATAAAATCCTCCTTCATATTAACTCCGAATTGCCATGTCATACAATCATGAGCACAAACCCCCTTGTTGGCATCGAAATGTGCCACTATATTCTCTTCAAGAAAGACAAGGGAAATATAAACATCTTCAAATGAATTGATAATCTCCATCAATTTTTTTATCCACATATCAATAGTCCAAGATGATTTTTGGCCCCCTTAAGGAATTGAATAATGTTATTGGAGTCTCCTTCTAACCATGTACCCTTTTAAAATTAAGAAGTTTGGCAATTCTTAATCCATGGAAGGCCACAATAGCTTTAGCTAGGTGGTTTGTCCAACAACCTTGGGGGAGTGACACCACTGAAAGCAACCTACCATTATCATCCCTAACCACTCCCCCACACCCATTCGACCCATGGTTTCCTTTTTCTGCCCCATAAAAAATGACTTTCACCCATCTAGGAGGAGGAAGGGACAAATAGACATTTTCTCTAGGCGTTTTGATTGGTCTAGAAAAAAGGAAATATCTGATTTTAACTTCCAAGAAGAAGCCACCCAATGTTCATAATCAAAACATAGTTTTTTATCCCTTGTCTAAGGGTTAGCATTCTCAACATTAAATTTTTCTACAATGACTCTAAATATTTTAGCAAAAATAGTATTTGGTGTAAGGGAAACATCCCTACAAACTCTGTTGTGATTTTTCCATAACCCCTAAGCCACATGGGGGAAGATAAAGGACCAAAAAACCTTCAGATGTTGATTAGATGTAAAGAGCATTCCATTGAAAAAAAATCAAAACAGAAGAGGGAAAGACCCATTCTGAATTCCAACGTTGCAATATAAGACTCCATACATTATGGACAAAAAAAAAATTCAGTAAAAGATGTGAAGAAGAATCAACATTATCAAGGCATATAATGCATCTGTTTGCTAAAGAAAAACCTCTCTTGCAGAGATTGTCAAGATTGAGCAACTAATTTTGAAGCAAGTTCAGCGCAAAAGTGTTGACCTTGGGGATAAGGGCTCTCACCTACAATTTTTCTTAATTGGTTGTATTTAATTAATTAGCTTAGGTTAACCTCATGAAAAATCTGATTTTCTCTTTATATTTTTTATCCCAACCAATCTACACTTGATCAAACCTTCATTTTAGGATTTTACGTCATTAGGGTTTTCAAATCTATATTTTTCTAAATTTTCATTCTATTTTAAAATTTGAACTTTCTTATACATTCATGTATTATTGATAAAAAAATTATTAGGATTTTTATGTTTCATTCAAGGATATATACTATGACATTCATTGCAATCTCATGATATGTATCAAACTTTATTGGAATGAGTACTTGAATCCACATGAAATATTTGTTCAATTATTTTTTTTGGAATATGAGATGTTGTTGTAAGGACATTGAATAAAGAGTTTATGCAAGAATGTCATTAATGGGAGTTACATAATCATTGTGATTGACAAAATTGACCATCTCTCACATCTATTTCTTAGGATATGCATAAGGAGAAATAGAGAATTGTTCCTTAATGTGGCGATATCCTCATTAGTTGACATTTTCATGGTGAAGGGCTAGTTTTGGGGATATGAGATTTTGAGAATTTATCAAGGCTAAATATATTATCTATTCATGAATTTTATCTTAAGTTCTATCACATTTCAATATATTTGTCTTCAATATTTTTGGAATGATTACATGAATGCATGAGTTTTTGAAGGAAGTATTTTTAATTATATTTTTAAAAATATGTGTGCGTGGTTAGAAAAGGAAAGAAATGATATAGGTAGGCAAAATCACTTCTCATTTTCATTAATTATACATTTTAGAAAGAAGATACCCACTAGGTTCAAGAGGAGACTCAAACACTAACTGGGAGAGTGATCCTCTTCTAAGATATGGGATAGATGAAATGAGAATGAGGAAATGTAGTAATGTCAATGATTAATTAGGAAAGATGCTGAAAAACTGGTAAAAACATACTATAATAGACATACAATGAGTGAAAAATTATAGAAATAAAAACTAGAAGATAGATCTAACCTATGGTTGAAATTTGAGCTCAAAATGAAGGGTACATGATGGGAATGGAAACATTTAACTAGGAAATGATGGGAGTGGTGACTTGTCCCTTGTGTTTTTGTTTGAAATTTTCAGAGATCGTCTAGCTACTCCCGATTTGCCCTGAAAAGTTCCAGTAGCTTTGTAATATATTCCTACACACAAAAAAACCAGGAAAAAATTGTCTAAAGGGGTTTATTTATTGGGAAGATGAACATATGCATTGGAATAAATATTAGTTAGATGTGTTTTCATTGATGTCAACATATCTATTAGACAATTTGGTCATAGATTGGCCAGTTGTGCAGTATTCTCTGAGGTTCAGTGAAGAAAGTCTATTATAGAAAAGTGATCGCGAATGTCAGGAGATGTTTTAGAGACTATGTGCTTGGTCTATGCCAAGTTACAGAGTTGGGCATGAATTTTTGGATGAGCTATGAGGCCAGGTGTGGTGAATGGCATTTATAGTTGTTTAGGAAGGTGACAGTGTGACAAAATAAGGTTTGATGTGCACGTTCATGTTGATATTTTTCTTTGTGCATCTCGATGGATGTTTTGGAAATTCTAATGTGTCATAAATTCAAAGGGTTCATGGTCTAGAGATCCATAAGGCATTTTTCAAGTGCAGCAGAGGGTCTTGATGGTGTTCTTGAGGTTCAACATGAGAGTTGTTGACAAATTTGATGACTTGAATGGGTTAAGATGTTTTGTGTTATTCATGATGCCTACAGATGTTCTAGGGATATGTGCCTACTAAGTTGGTGGAACACATTGATTATGGCAATTAGATTTGAAGGATTTGTCAGTTTTTTGTAATATTCTTTATGTTATTGGCCGACTTGATAAGTAAATAATTTTGTGAAGTTCAAGGAATGACTTGTGGTCATGTTATGAACTCAAGGTTGTTGATAACAATCCTTGCTATAGTTTGGCGGTCAAACATGAATTTTAATTATCATTTTTTGATGTGTGGATTTGGATTTTCAAATGAAGGTTGAGCCAAACTTGTTTTATTTTTCAACGATGATGAATTGGATATAAATAGGGCAAAATTGTGTGGTATAGATGTATTGAATTTCTAGGAATGGAAGTGTGCAGATCCGTAGAAGGTTTACACCATAAAAATCATTTTATCAAGTGTTGTGGATGTGTTTTATGATTTATGCATGCATGTTTATCTAGGTTTTGTAATTTTGAAGATTTGGAACAACTGATTCATCCCCCCTCCTCTCAGTTGTTCACTTCCATATTTCCTACATTACCTTGTTCAAACCTCTATTTAGGAATCAACCTTATAAATGAAATGACATTACATAATGGAAAGTAAATAAAAAGGTAAATAATAGATTCACCTTGCATAAATCCTCATGAAAGGATGTAGGAATCACTCATACCCACGAAGATGCTTGAATATAATTTAAATACAGATATTTGACCTTGGAATATGATGTAGAAACAAGGATTCCCTAAAAAATGCACAAATCTATGAATGTCACTCCTATATTTTGAATTTAGATATGCTTGATATTCACTTGCAAAGGAGAGAGAATAAATATGGAAGAGTGAATCTTCTTGCTTGATTGAGAATTCCTCTACTTGGACATCATGGGATAGAAAATTGCATCAAATAGAGAAGATTACTTTTGGCTTGAATGATTTTGAAGAATTTGAGACTTGGTGACCTTGATCTTGGGTGCTTACCTTCAAATATTGAATCCAATTTCTCTTGCTTGCTTGAAAATATTGATAGATTGATTGTGAAAACACTTGAGTATGGTATTATTCATGTATGTCAAAATGAGGAGAGATAGGGGATTTTTATACTTACTCCATCATTTCAAGATTCAAAATTGATCTAGGTTGACCACAAAAGAAAATGTATCGATAAAACCCTAACATCGGGCTCTGGGTAAAATTTGGGTCCCCAAACCCAGGGACATGTCTCTATTGGCAGCTTGTCCCATGAGAAATAAGCCAAAATTTGAGCTAGAGGTTGAGGAGAGTGAAATAGTGAGAGAAAAGAGGAATCAACTCAGCAGGATCAAGCATAATAAACATTCAAATCTCAAAATCACCAAAATGGGTCTAATAGGTCCTAATAAAGAATCCAATCACGGGTGCTAACTTTTTAGGATGATACATTTAGCCCCTACTTTAGCAGGAGTAGAGACAAACTCATGCTCACAGTAAAGTAGATCAATGCATAATAACAATCCAATCAAGGTCAAGGATAAAAAGAAACGTCAAGCCCCCAAGTGACTTAAGTCCTCATCAAATCCAAAATGAAGATAAAAGAGGAATCATTAAGAGAGAGAGAGAGAGAGAGAGAGAGAGAGAGAGAGAGAGAGAGGCATGATCACTATCCTAGTAAGGTATTTCCTTAATATGGATCACACAGATAAATTGATAAAAAAAAATATGGCATTGAAAGTCTAGCAAGATGTATTATGTTATTCAACCCATAGAAAAGGATCGGTCCTGAAGGAAACATTTGTCTCTATTTAGGGATCCAAGAAGGGTGATTAGGCCTAAGGAAAGTGTTGTCTACGTAGGGATCAAAGAAAAGGAAGATCAATATTTAAGGAATATTTCCTTTGTTAAGGGATCTAAGGAAAGGGAGGATCATTCCTTAAGGAAAGAAATGTTTCCATTAAGGGATCTAATGAAAGGATGAACACATGGAAAGCATTGTCTCCTTGGAAATATGTAAGATAGGTTGCATTAAATCATTGTGTATGTGTGAAAAATGTGAAACAAGGAGTAGAGTGTATGCCCCCACGTTAAAGTGATTGAAAATAACTTAATGGGATCAATAGTTTTAATGGAGCATACATGCACTCACAAGAAATATTTCCACTATGAGATGCCCCCAAGAAAGGACAAACCACAAGAAATGAACACATAACAAAAGAGAACATGGAAGGGATCTACTAACTATGGGGTCAATATGATCATATGATAATACAAGAGATATTATATCAAAATGAAATTTCATCATTCCCCAAAGGTGGCAGAACTACAAGCATAACAGAATAATTACATGTAATAGTTACGAAGAATATCCTTTTTTGGGTTGGCATGATGGAGACCAAAAAGAATAGGTAGCTACCATTTTGCATCATCCCCAATCAGACAACACAAAGGCACATTTATGAATAATGACACATGCATGACATAACATGTAACAATATATAGAAGAAGTGAGATATAAATAGAATAATTTCACAATAGATCAATGACTTTATCACCTTGCACCAACGGAGCAACATGGGTCATCTAAAGAAATATAAAAAAACATATATCAAGCAACATATCATAGGGGAAGCACATTACAAAAAGAAAAAAACATACTATCCACCACACCAGAGCAGCTAATCAAGCATGTATCACCTACCCCCCCATCTTGGTCTGTAGTGTTTATGAAAGGTGGGAAACAAACAAGAGGAGAAACATCAAGCATGATAGATAGAACAGCAGCCAGCTCTGAACTACGACCATGCTATAAAGATGGATCACTTTGCTCATCACTAGGACTAAGAGATAATTATTGTGAAAACATAGCTGGTAAATCATGATTAACATCAATAAGCTCATACATATCATCAAAATCACTAGCATTATTATCATCATTAGTTGCATTAGGAATATCAAAAACATCATTATCAAGAGTATCATCTACATCCAAATTAATCATAATAGAATCCAAGATACGAATAATATTATCATGTTTGTTCAATTTCATCTTTTTCAAATTAACTTCCTCCTTTGGGCTAGGAATGGGTTAATCAAAGGGAATCAAAGCATCAGTTGGTGTTTTAGGTGAAGAAAGACTTTAAGAAGCAAATTTATGGGCTCTAGCATGACATTTATAGAGACGATCATGAGAACAATGGTTATGCTTGGTTTTACTAGAGATTTGGATTGGTCCAGGATTAATCAACATAGGGTCCTTCTCTTCTTTAGGGGGAAAAATTGAAGGAACCTCACTATGTTGAGAAATACTATGGGCTAAATATTTATAAGATATGAGAGGCAAAACAAAAGCATATATAGGAGGTGTAGGTGGTGTAGGGAGAAGTTCAAGTCCAAGGAAAGGACATGGAACGTTCTTGGGATTTCTAAGTTCACAAATCTTTTAGATTTTAGATTTATGATATATATGATCGAAAGAGATTATCTCTACATGGGATTGAGTTGGTTGAGGCATAGAAGGCCAAAAAAAATCAAGGTCAATAGATTTTCGAGCCACTAAATGGTGATAGAGACTATGAAATTAATAGTCATGATTTTTCCATTGTGGGGAAATTTCAAACACTTATGGATAGTAGAGGCTACAACTTTCATGGAGGTAAGCCAAGGAAGACCCCGTTTGACTCGAAACTGATCAGAAGGTAGGATGAAAATGAAGGTGACATCTAAAGTTTTTCCACCAACTTCTACGGGAAATGTAATAGAGACATGTGTAGGATAAAGGAAACTATTACAAGTTTGGATCATAACATCATATTTATCATTGAAATCACGTTTCAATAGTCTATTGTAAAGATGTTATTCAGTTATCACATTCACCATGCAAGTAGGATCAATAAGAATACCACATGGATAAAGATGATTAATCTTTGTAGAAATATTTAAAGAGGACCATCAAGTGCCTTAATCATCTCACAAAGATCAAAGGTAATTAAAATCTCATGTTCTGGTTTGGTTTTAGGTTCAGGTGGGGATTGATCATTAAGGTTGACAATATTATCAACTTCAGGACACTTATCATCATAGTCAACAACATGAGTGGAAGAAGAAGGAAAAGACTGGGTAGACTCATCATTATTGGTCAAATGAGATGGAAAAGGGTTGGTATAGATTTGCAAGTTTTGGTTGGGAGGTGCTATGGATTGTTTTACTTGATCATTAACACCCTCAACTAATATATTATTAGAATCAATGAGGTCTTGAATAATAAATTTTAAATGGAAACACTTTTCAGTATCATGACCAGGTTGACGATGGTATTGGAAAAAAACTTTGCGATTAAAGACTTGGGAAAAGTTTTGGAAGGATCAATAAGTTTAACAAGAGGAAGATTTAACACCTTAGCAGTAATCAATTTCAACATCACATTATGCAAAGATTAAGAAAGTTGAGTAAAGTTATGAGAAGGTCTAAAAACATATGATAAAGGAGCCACACCTTTGGATGCTACCACCACTTGATCATCAACATTCCTTGATGAATTATTTATTTTGATGAAGTTCTTTGGTTTCTGAAACTTGATAAAGTTGTTAGATGTGACATCACTCTTATCAATCAGAGCCATTGGAGTGGTTCTATCAAACTAAATCACTTGAAGTTGATAATTATTAAGCATTGTACATGATTGAGTAAAAGAAGAAAATTCAGAAAGTAGGATCTTATTTCTAATTTATTTTTGTGAAATAGAAATCAAAAAATGTTTCACATCGATATCAGGAACATGGTAAGAAAGATTCAAGCATGCAAATGATTAAATCTACATATAAAATTAGTCACTTTTTTCTTTAACACCTTGTTTACAATGCATCAAATCAGTCAAAGAGATCTTAGGACCAATATTGTTTTGAAATTGTTGAATGAAAGCATTAGCAATTTTTTGAAAGGAGCCAATAGAATAATGAGGCAAAGAGAAATACCATTGCTAAAATTTATCTTGAAATTTTATATAGTAAACAATTTATCCATGTGAACCTGTGATCATGAGAGAAATTAATACACAATGTTTTAAAGGTTTTGACATGGGTCAAAGGATCACCTCTACCATTTTAAGTCTCAAAATGATGAATATTCATGTATTGTGGATTAACAACACAGATGATATCCAAGGAAAAAGGATTGGAAATATCACAAGTAGGAATGTTGAACCTAGATTGGGTCATGGAAGCAATTTGTTGTTGTAAGGAGGACATAGTTTGAGCCAAGCTACTAATAGTGTAATCGGTAGAAAGAGTTGTAGGAGATATGCTTGAAATATTTGGAGCATTATGAGAAATGGAAGGAATGATAGAGTATGAAAAATTAATACAATTGTAAGTGGGCACTGATGAACATGTAAAAAAATACATGGCATACTTGAAGGAATAGTGGAAACAGTAAGATTAGGAATGCTAACATTTGTAGGATTGATATTTTGAATGGAAGTGGTTATGATAGGTGGATTATAAGTGAAGATACTAGGAATGGAGGTAGAAATAGGCATGGAGGGCTCAACACTAGTGGTAGGTGGAATGAAACCTAGCTCTTGAGCACAATGTCTAGTAGGCTTGACATTATTATCAATGAGATGAGATATACTATTCAATATATTAACACCACACTCATCATTATGAATAATCTTAGACCTCAAACCTTCTACAATGGAAATGACCTCGAGATTAGAGTTAACTTGTCCTGACCATTGCTCAAATTTTTCAAAGTCATGGGAAATTTTTTGAAATTGCATAGGAGAGACTCTTAAGGCCTTAGCATCATGAGAAGAATGGGAAGAGTTGTTCTCCATAATAGGATTGATGTCATTAGGATGCATGTTAGTCTCATCAAGATTCCTAGGAAAAATTGAAGGCTCAGAATCAAAGGAATCCATAAGTCCATGACTTCTCCTAACTAGAATTTTATAAGTTGGGATCAAATTTATAACACCCATGCACAAGAGAATGAGAGAAAAATAAATATAAATGCTTGAACTTAAAGTTAAAAGGAGATATGGGATATTTTAAGGAAAAAAAAATATAATGTAAAGTATGCATAGAATAGAAGTGTAAATTCATACAATGTATTAATGTAAGGAAAACAATATAGATCTAAATACAAAATTAGAAATTGAAATTTTACGAGTCTACTTAACCAAAAATGTGTGGAAAGAAAAGTGAAGCAATGACATAGGTAGGCAAAATCACTTCTCCTTTTCATTAATTACACATTTCAGAAGGAAGATGTCACACTAGGTTCAAGAGGAGACTCAAACACTAAGTGAGACAATGATTTCCTGCTAAGATATGTGATTGATGAAATGAGAATGATTAAATGTAGTAATATTAATGATTAATTAGAAAATCTATTGAAAAACTGGTAAAAGCAGACTGTAACAGACAAACAGTGAGTGAAAATTTACAGAAACAGAAACTAGAAGACATATCTAAGCTCAAAATGTAGGGTTTGTGATGGAAATTGTGACATGTACCTGAGACATGATGGGAATGATGACTTGTCCCAGGTGTTTTTGTCTAAATTTTTTACAAATCATCCAAGTGCTCTCGATCTGCCCAAAAAAGTTTTGATAGCTCCATAACTTGCTTCTGCACATAGAAAAATGGGTTTTCTAAAGGGATTTTCTTGGTTGAACCCCGGTTTAGGGATCAAACTTAGAAATGAAATAAAATTTCATAAATGAAAGTAAATAGAAAGGAAAATAATAGATTCACTGTGCATCAACCCTCACAAACAGATGTAGGAATGACTCATACCCATGAAGATGCTTAAATATACTAGAGATCCAAATATTTGACCTTCGAATGTGATGTACAATCAAGGATTCCCCCTCAAATACATAGAAATATGAATTTCACTCCTAGATCTTGAATGTAGATATGCTTGATAGTCACTTGTAAAGAACGAGATAGAAGAAAGATGGAAGGATGGATCTTCTTACTTGATTGAGAATTCCTCTACTTGGCCATCATGGGAAAGAAACTTGCTTCAAATGGAAAAGGTTTCCTTTATCATGAATGATCTTGAATAATTGGAGACTTGAAGATCTTGATCTTCGGTGCTTTCCTTCAAATCTTAAATCCAACTACTCTTGTTTGCTTAAAAATATTGATATCTTGATTTTGAAAGCGCTTGAGTATCATATTGTTCATCTATGTCAAAATGAGGATAGATAGGGGGTTTTATACTTACTCCATCATTTTGGGATTCAAAATTGATCCAGGTCGACCAAAATAGAAAATGTATAGATAAAACCTTGACATTGGGCTTTGGGTAAAATTTGGGCCCCAAAACCCAGTGACATGTCGCCATTGGAAACTTTTCCTATGATAAAAGAGCCAAAATTTGAACTAGAGGCCGAGGAGAGTGAAAAGGTGTAGGAAAAGAGGAATCAGCTCACTGGGATCAAGCATAACAAACATTCAGATCTTGAAATCACCAAAATTGGACTAATAGGTCGTAATAAAGCATCCAATCATGTGTGATAACTTTTTAGGATGGTACAATATGATATCAAGTCGTGATGACATTGAGTAAGGAGGCTGTGAAATAAGATCACCAAGCGGAGTTACACAATGATTATCATCAATCAAATTTAACCTCTCTCACATGGAGTGTTTGGGAGTAGATAAGCATCATTCCATAATGTGGTTGGTTTTTGGTGGTGGTGGATGAATAGTAATGGTTTTGATCTCATAGAAGGAGGAAAGGAAGAAGAATGTTAATTGAAGCGGAGGATGTATTACTATAGAATGATTCCCACAAGAAAGAAAGATGAGAAGAATTTGGTGGAGGTCATCATAATATTTTGGGATATTTATCTTATAAAATGAGAGATAAAGTCAATCAGATTTCCACAATCCATTTGAATTTAAAGCTTGAATTTATGGTTTTGATTGTGTATGTTTTTCAGTATCAATATTTCAGATCACACTTGGTGATCTAGACATTATCAGGATGTAAGAGAAAAGAGCATGAAGGATATGTAAATTTTTACATATCCTTCATTCTCTTTGCTCTTACATCCTGATGATGGATCACAAAGTGTGATCCGAAACGTTGATACTAAAAAGCATACACAATCAAAGCCAAAAATTCAAGCTTTAAATTAAAATGAGAGATGAAAAAATGAAAGGAAATTCAGGAACAAGAAAATGAAAAAGAAATCCAAGTTAGTGCGTTGATTGAACTAATTTTACCAAAGTAGAGAGAAACTTGAGAGTAACCACCCAAACCTTGAAGAGGATACACAAGAGATTTTGAAAGGGAAAAAACAAAGAGAAATGCTTTATGTATTATGAATGAAAAAAAGCCTAGAGAGAGAGAGAGAGAGAGAGAGAGAGTCATTATAATGATATCAAAAAGTCAATAATGAGAGGAGAATCCTCTCTTAAATAGAGATGAGGAGAGGAGTTACAAAGTAACTTCCATGTATCTATGAATGTCACCATTCAAAATATGCATGTGTAACGTGTTACCATCCTCATAAGGATGAAAACTAATATTCTTTATTAAAGGAAAATAAAGGAAATGACTTGTCCTCACACATGTAAAAGAGGACAAAGTACATGTAGGGATTCCAAAAGAATATCCCAAACTAAATACAAATAAAGAAACTTAGACAAGTAAAGATTAAATATTCTAACAAAAAAAAACATTGGATGGAAATGGATAGTCTTTGTTAGGTTGAATCCTAAAAAGAAAAAAGGAGGAATAAAATATTTGGAGGATATTATAATATGGTGGAAATGGTATACAAATGGAGAGAACTAATTTGGCAAAGAAAGAGAATGATAGTTCTTGCCTAGTGTTCGAAAAATGAGAAAAAGAAAAAAAAAATGATAGGTACATGACTTAACATTTGAGTATATTGCAGGTTGTTTAGAACTTGAAAGGGTGCTCCTACTACTCAAGTTCATTTGTGAGTACATGCTCATAACATTCTTATCTAGCATGTCTAATGTAGGAGCAACTGAGTCCACTAGTGATCCTACATTCCTCAAGAAAAAAATAGTTCTAATTCCAATTGTGGAGTGTGTGCTTTGATTTTTATTTTATTTTGTTTGTATTGGTTGCTATAGATTTCTATCAACATTTAGAAACCTCTTACTGATCATAATTTGAAAAAATGAAGTTTTTTACTTGAATGTTGTTTTAATATTTTATAGATAAGTTTATGAAAATGATTATTTTGGTAAATCATGAGGTTTTCATGAGAAAATGTTCCTTTAATCGAAAGTTATGATAAAAGACAATTTTTTAGCCTTTATGGCACCCAGTGTCGTGCAATTAAGCTCCAATTTGTTTGTTTAATTTCTCAAATGGGAAATTGAAGAGTTTGTATCTAATTATTAACCTTTTAACTATTCTTTTTAATTAACGATTTCATTCATGAAAAAGAAAAAGAAAAGTTTCATTTACTAAAATAAGGTGGAGAATATACGAGTGTCATCTAATTTGGTGAAGGATCACATAAGATAGTGCTGCAAGTGAGGAATACAACACCGGGTTACATATACGAAAAGTGACGCCCAAACAAATGGTCAAAGCACTGAATTTATATAAGAAAAAAGAAAGCTATTAGAAGAGAAATTTTTAACGCTAGATTCACCATTACTATTATTTTATGTTATGTGTTTGATTTTTGCATTATGCTCTATTTTAAAGACATCAATCCTGGTGATTATTTAGTTAGATAAAATCTATTAAAGGGTAGGATAGTAAAGAAGTGTCACTACTAACCAAGGAAGCAATTGATAACTCTTATTTCTCACTTGGAATATATGTAGACACATTAGAGCATTAACATTATACCATTACTTAAGGTATCATGACATGATTTTTTGTTGTCTTTAATCTTGTTTACTTTAGATTATTAAATTAGGAATAGGAGTAAATCAAAGGAGGCCAAGGCTAATTAGCTTCAAAATAGTGCCTATTAACACCGCCAATTAGCAAACATGTGTACAAGTACTAAGATGTATAGATTTTTGGTATCAAATGCAATTAATTTCAAATTCATACATAGGATTTAAATTCATTGATTTGGAGGTTAGTTTTGTAGTTGCCGAAATGAACTAGAACAACGAACAATAAATTACTTGTACAAACCTGAATAAATTACTTATACAAACGTAAATAAATTACTTATACAAACGTAAATTCAATCTCAAATACAATAGATTTAACTTGAGATCAAAAATTCATTTCCTAACGAAAAGCGAATATATAAAAGTAACAAAAACAAACTAATTAACTAATACACATTTAAAAAATCCCCAAAAAAATAGATTTATAAAAGTAATTGTAAATAAATATAAAATAACACCACATAAATATAAAAAATGAGAGAACACCAATTTAAATTTCCTTAAATTGTGCTAAAAACTAAATGGTATTGTACATGGGAATGCAAATGTTCGATAAGAAGATTTGCAAAGCACAAGCACAATTGAATTTGAATGGAAGAGAAGGACACAACACATTCCTACACATCTGTACAAAAATCTAAATTTGTATATCAGGAAGGATGGATTTGTGATCCTCATAGTCTGCCTCCACAATACTGTAAACAATAAAAAAAGAAAAAAGAAATAGATTTTTTTTTATTACAGATTTATATTTTTACAATTATACTATGACTATTTTATATAAAAAAATAAAAAATAACCAGAACAGAAAGTGAAGTCACTCATAAAACTATAAAAATGTGGAAGCGTCGGGAGGCTGCGCCAGAGCTATTACCAAATTCCAATAGCTGGCCAACAGCCAATAAAGAACTTCAAAACGCGGAAGCGCGGAATTTTAATTAATGTTATCATTTAGGAGGCTGTGAAATTTCGTAATGTCTAACCATGTTGGGCGCATATGCAATTAATTTCAAATTTGTGAAGGAAGCTTTTCAGTGGCAGTATGTCGTGTCTATTTTTGTCCAGTCAAATCCCAAGGTAGAGAATTGCTCATAAGTTTAACGCATTAGGCTTCAAACACAATCTTGTTTTGAAATAACTAAATCAAACTACAATCCTTGAAAAATCTCATCTTCGGTCAGTGTAAAACAGCTGACAAACGCTATAAAATACAACAATTTTATGCTTGTGACAGATAAGGGAACCTCCCCAATACAAATCTCTTCAGAAATACAATGATTTTGGGCGCATGAAATTTGACTCGACCGATTAAAACTCGGGGCGGCAGATTCACCTTTACTTTTATTTTAAAACTTCGAAATCACCGCCGCTAAAAAATTCCACGCGTTCCAACTCACCTGTACAACTTTGCAAAGCACGATCGAAATTACAAGGGAAGATAAAACCATTAAATAAAAAAAATGGGAGCTATGCCAGTCTCCACAGTCTACAGCCATTCCCATTAGCTGGCCAGCAGCCAAAATGAACTAATTCCAAACTTGAAAAGTGCGTATTTTTAATTAATTTAATAGATTTTAGGAAGCTCTGAGTTTTGCTCACGTCGAAATCATGTTCCGTGTTCCGTGTTCCGTGTTCCTTTGTATTACACCTCGAAGCTTTGTTTCTATCTTTAAATTAAACCCTTAATGCTATACCATTGGGTCGTAGTTTTGAATATTAATGTTGTCTCGTGGGACGGGAGCAGCCCCCCCGCCAAAAGGAATTTCAAATTTGAAAGATGCATCTGGTTGTCTTTATCTTTACAGCGTGGCTTATTCTCAAGGTTTAAAAAGTATACACTAATGGGGGGACTTCTAGACTAAAACTTTAAAATAGTCAAAATTGACTTTGTTTTTTCAAATTTAATTTATCCTTTAATGTGTATTATTTAAAAGCACCCTCGTTCTACTCGATACTAGTGTGACAGAGTCAATTCAAATTCCGAGGATTAGTTCTCAACAGAAATGATAAATTAAAAAGTGAATGCGTTACAGCCAAAAAAAAAGGAAAAGCCTATCAAACCTAGAAAATGCCAAAGTGACTCGACACCTTAACTCTCTCAGCGTTTTGTGGATAAACGAAGGTTTTCAGAGACCAGATGTTTCGTTTGACTTTTAACTGGCCAGATGTTTCGTTTAAGTTTTGACTTTTCAGTGGCCAGATGTTTCGCTTATCATGTTCATCTTGTGAAATCAAGGAAGTGGATAGCTCATCATTTTAGACATGAGAGAAAACGTAAACATGTTATCCCTCTTAATGGCATCAAACAGCATACATGAATGAGTAAGCTCTGTACAAAAGAGTTAAATTGCAGTCGTGGAAAAACATGTCTCCCTAACAGTCGGAAACAGCTAATAAACATAATAAAATACATTAAGTTTGGGCTTCTCAAGTAAGGGTTCCATTGCCCATCTTTTCAAACAGATGCACGCACTCTGCAGAAATTTGACTCGACCGGTTAAAACTCGAGAAGGCAATTTTACCTTTATTGCCATTCAACCAATGCGAACTCAGCGCCGATGTATATAAAAAGAAAACGCGTTCCAACTCATCCCTACAATGCACATATCAACTGCTTTCTCCTAATTAATTCCTTAATCCTATTCTTTGGCCCCTTCCTTACACAAGTTTCCGGTATATATATATAGGGGACATATTTCTCTTCTGCCATTGCTCATCTGTATTGATATTTTGATACTAGCGCGTCTTCACTTCATTTCACAATGGAACTGCTACCATGTTTCCTATTCGTAAGCCTTGCTCTCTCATTCTCCCACCTTGCTTCTGCTGGTTTTTACGAGCATTTTGACATCACATGGGGAAACGATCGAGCTAAGATACTCGACAATGGCAAAATGCTCAATGTTTCTCTCGACCAGACCTCGGGTATTTATCTTACACACATTAACTTTTACTTCCTGCAGATGAGTTTGCCGATCTGACCTTTTATCTTTTTCTCTCTTTCAACACTCAGGTTCGGGCTTCCAATCGAAGAAAGAATTTCTATATTGCAAAATTGATATGCGCATTAAGTTGGTGGCCGGTAACTCGGCAGGCACTGTTACTGCATATTATGTATGTCTTGAATGTGTCGTAGCCCTCACTTTTGTTGCATAGTGGTTTTGGTTATTAATATTTGGCAATGTTGGTGAAGAAAAGAGGGCTTATAAAATATTTGGTGCAGCTGTCGTCACAAGGGGACACCCACGACGAAATAGACTTCGAGTTCCTAGGAAATCTGTCTGGAGAGCCCTACATTATGCACACTAATGTCTATACACAAGGCAAAGGCAACCGCGAGCAGCAATTCTACCTCTGGTTTGACCCCACTGCAGACTTCCACAAATACTCTCTGATATGGAATCCGCATCAAATTTTGTATGTAGCCACAATATTGCTCTTTCTCCACATTAGTTGACCCTTGCAAACATGCTCATAATTATAATTCGTGATTTGCAGGTTTTCTGTGGATGGAACTCCGGTGAGAGTGTTCAAGAACAGCGAGGATTTGGGAGTCGCATATCCGAAGAATCAAGCGATGAGAATATATTCGAGCCTGTGGAATGCGGACGATTGGGCGACCAGAGGTGGCGCAGTGAAGATCGACTGGACCAGATCCCCCTTTGTAGCGTCTTACCGAGATTTTAATGCTCGGACGTGCAGTAAGTCTTCGGGTTGCTCTACAAATTCTTGGCATGGTGAAGCAGCATTGGATTCGAGTAACCAGCAGAAACTTGAATGGGTGCGCAAGAATTACATGATTTATGATTACTGTTCGGACTTTAGAAGGTTTCCACAAGGCCTTCCTGCTGAATGCACTCACTAGACTTCCATATAGTTTCAAACATGAACGCCCCGTCCACAGAACAGAGAAGGTTCTGCCAATTCTTTATTAATGTACCACTCCAATTCTTTCGTTCTTTCATTTTTTACAGTAATAAGCCTATATGAGCCCCTGATTATGTTGTAACAGTTTCATGTACAATCGGCCATTTTCTATTAATTTCGTATTTAGAAAGTTACACAGAGCTAATGGTTGAAGTATGGTGCTCTCTGAATCGTAAATGGTATAGCATTGGGTGCCAGTTTCCAATGTACGAAGCTTTTATTTTATTTTTCTAAAAATGATACTATTATATTACGGAAAGGAAACTTACATCCATTCATGACTTAATGAATTCGAGATAAGCGTATTATTCAATCGAGCTAAAAGAAAAAACATAGAATCAGAGGGGTTTCAGGAAATATCACCAACTTCACATAACAAAATTACATACAATCCGGGTGAACATCAGATTTCCAATATAACACAAAATGAAGTGTTTAGGTCTCATAATGAAAGGGCAACTTGGATTTAGCCAAGTGTAAACAAACTCAATCCAGATATTTCACCTGTCCGTACTTTCAAAAGTCTATTTTGGGAAACAATCAGCAATCATATTCCATTCTCTCAGAAATATAAACAAAAGAGAATAATTAGGAAGTAGAGACAAAATTTACTCAGCAATGGAAACTACAAAAAAGATTGTCAAAAATTTCTTTATTAAAAAGATTAGCCAAAAGCATAGAATCCATCTCACAAATAACTTTTATGAAACTCCACTAACAAGCTTTACTCACTAAAACGAGGACAGAAAAGGTCTCCGTTTGATTATTAGAATACTTTTATAGAAGTAAGAAATAAATAAATAAATTGACCCACTCTATCAAATTTATGTTGGCTTTAGGTTGCCTTGGAACTACACCCATTAGAATTAATTTTCAAAATTATTGGGAAAGGAAGAGACCACTTACCAATCCTATTCAACTTTTTGAGGCCTTCAATTGAATGTTTTGAACAAGAGAAGTGGTGGAAGAAGGAAGATTAAGACTACAAGAACATTGAGACTTGTAAGAGGAAAGCCTTCAAGGTAGAATTTAGCATCTTGAATTTACCAGCAACACTTTCTTGAATTGAATGATTTATCTTCTATCAAGCCTAAATGATAAGGCTCTAATGATCTTGAAAAATCCTATGATTTCTTACCAAATTTGCCACAGAATAAAAATAAAACCAAGATCCCAAGTAACAACCAAATCAGAGATGTGTAGGCTAGTGTCCCGTACTAGCCCCAATTCAACTAATGAATGAGTATTTATAATAGGATTATTTCATGTTCCCCACGACAATCTCCAAATTTCTAAGGTAAGAGGACATCTGAAAAAGAGATGATGAGCACTTTTTGCACTACTACAATGCAAAACACATTTGGAGGTCATAATGAATCCTCTCATTTAAAGATTATTCCAAGTCAGCAGTTTATTGACTTAATAATCAAATTAAAAAATTACTCTTGGTCAGCTAAGTTTATTTCAATTTTTCTTCCAGAATAGAAAATCTTCAATTATATCATTGGATTTCTCAAGATACTAATAGCCAACAGTCATTGAATAATTTTCTATGGAATCTTTACCCCAAGCAAGAAAATTAGACATCTTTAGAGAACTACAAGGTTTTTTATTTTCAGAATAGATGCGTGATTAGCTTGAGTAAGAGAGGATTTACCTCTTAGGAAAGTGGTAAGAGCCTACCAATGATATATCTTAGACCTTACAAATTAAATAAATACCTTAATATCCTGGAATTTAACCCAATCAACTATCTTAAAAAAATCAATTAAGAAAAGGAAATTAGAAAGAGAAATTGAAAAGAGGGGCATTAAACTCCCAAGAGTCCTTCTAAAAATGAGCTCTATCAAATTTATTAACAATCCAAAATAATCCATGATAGTTTCCCAGGGTAATCTCCCATCTTATAGCACCTTTTCCACTCAAAATCATTCTAGGAACATCTAACCTAGAGTAACACCTCCCAAGTACTTAAAAGTTGAGAATTTTAGCCTATAAATGTGTAAGATTTTTGCACCACCTACAATTTAATTGGTAGCTAAAGCTTTGGAATTTAATCTAAACTACCTTAACAAGGATCCTTATTAGATTTGGAATGACAAAATCGATCCCATCTAACTAAAATCCACCTCTTAAATACTATTTTTTTTAAAGAATTTTTTTGAGAGACAATGAAACTATGTAAGGAATCTTTTGGGAGAAAATTAAACCATAAATATATAAATAGGGACAACATAGAGGATGTATTATATGAAAGTTAGTCTTCCAACAAAAGTTATCCATCTATAAATTCAACAAATAATATTCATATGAAAATTAGATATAATTTTTTTTTATGATACTTTTTAAGCTACCTAAAGTTAAAGGGATTATAAGATAATCAAAATTGAGATTCCTAATTTTTAAATTGAAAATTTTAAGAAATGCTTTCTTAGATAGAAGTGTAAGTGTGTGTGTGTGTGTGTGTGTGTGTGTGTGTGTGTGTGTGTGTGTGTGTGTGTGTGTGTGTGTGTGTGTGTGTGTGTGTGTGTGTGTGTGTGTGTGTGTGTGTGTGTGTGCGCGCGCGTGTGTGTGTGTGTGTGTGTGTGTGTGTGTGTGTGTGTGTGTGTGTGTGTGTGTGTGTGTGTGTGTGTGTGTGTGTGTGTGTGTGTGTGTGTGTGTGTGTGTGTGTGTGTGTGTCTGCGCGCACGTGTGCATGTGCTCATTATCATGTTATAATCTAGCTACCAGGAAAATATCCAAAGATTTTTATAAATTGGTTTCCTCACTTATTTTAGCAACTTCCATTGGTACAATATCATCAATTCAAAATGGATACAAGATTGTGCTTCATATTTTAGTCAAATACCAACCCTAAATTATAATTTTTGTTCTTTGTCTCTTAATATTTTTTTTCAAAACACTCATCCATTAACAAATAGAAATGGAGATAAGAGATCCCTTTGACAAATTCCCTTAGATGAGAAAAATATAGAAGAAACACCATTGATAAGGATGGAGAAATAATAAGATGAAATACACCTTACAATCCAATCAGCTCATATTGAGAAAGAAATAAAATTAGATGGTCACATGATGCAGAGGAAGGATTGTGATTCAATATATTCCTTCTATCCTTACCTAATCCCATTCAATCTTGAATGACCAAACCTTTTCCTTGCATTTGCAAACATTCTAAAACACCACTCTCAATTAAACAACCCCAACCATGTATCAGGACATCAAACCCTCATTGCCAAGGACTGAAAATTGTCTATCAATGGGCCTAATAACAACACATTTTCAACTTGATTCATTACCATACAAAACAACAGGTCTTCCAAGACTCAGACAATGTATTGAGAGTCTAAACAACTAATATTTCCATTGAAAAAACCAAAACCAAGCATTTTAATACCAAACTCTTCCTTATTTGGGGTTTCCAGGACTGTGACTATGTGGAAGCGAGCGGTTCTCATGCATTAATTCCTAAAACGTGCAAATATAAACTTCTTCTTTGGAAATTATATAAAAATACAACCTTACAACTGGTTTTCATTAGTTTCTAATGGTGGAAAGTTGATTTATTAATAAAACATGGCCACTAGAAATGTTAGGTAGGGTTTAGAGTAGTCAGAACAAAAATGGCTATAACTTAATCAAAACTCAATAAAATTAAAGGAAACCACTTATAAATGGAAGGCAAGACATATAACTATTTTTCCCACATGTGTGCATAGTCTTACCTAGTCTGTATAGGTTGTACAAATAAAGTTTAAGTCTATAATGTATGAAAACACATAGGAAAACTTTAAATTCTAGTATCAAACAAATTTCTTTCATTAGAGAACTTCCAAAATCTTTCCTTCTCATGAAAATCAGACCTTTATCATATTTTTTCATCATTTTTCAATTTCTCAACTAATTACATCCAAATATGTACTTTTCATGACAACTTTTTACAACTTTTTTCTTGCATGACAATTTTGTAATTTTATAACTTTTGACATTCTATTCAATTTTTGGCAAAACCTAAAACTAGCGAAAACTTTTGTGGTGATTATTCGACATTTGGCAAATGTCGCATGTCGGCGACCCCAGAATCGACGAATATTTTTGACATATTCGATTGACCCTATCGCCCGACATTTATTAATATTGACCCAAAGCCCGGGCCCATCGCCCATCGGTTTATTTAATTTTTCCATTTCTTACACATTATCGCCAATTGAATATAAATTTTGGTCCCCATAAATTTACAACATTCGCCTATAATTTCTAAGTGACCCCAAATCGACGGCCTATATTCGCCTGGCATTTTACGGACGCATGTCTCTAACCGACGTAATGTAGCCAACTTTATTAATCATGGGAAGGTATTGGATGACCTATAATCACCTCGAAAATAACAAAAGACATTTTATAATTACGCGGGCTTGCCCAAATATTTGTATACCTAATACCTCCCACCGAATTTTCTAAATAAGGATTAGTATAAAAACATTCTGATATCTCTATATTTGATCGTAGTGAAGTTTCATACTATTGAGTGGAACTATATACTCAAAGTCAATACTGCATTGGCGAGTCGTGACTGCATTGCTGCATTTTAATTTGAGGCAAAGGTAAGTGATACTTATTCTATGACTGTGATTTGAGTTCATTTACATTATTTCAGAATAGGTTTGCAGAAATGGGGTTTCTTTGACTCAACAAACAAAGACCTTAAGAACCCTAAACATATCTAGTTTAGTTTAGTTCTATCAATCAGGCACCTAGACCAAGTTGTAAGGCCTAGTTCCAGGATTGGCACAACTATAAGCCCCTGGCTAACTATGGTCAAGAGTGGTCAATGGGCCTAGAATCATAGGATTTTAGTATTTTTCATGTTTTTAATGTTTTAGATCCATGTTGGATCACTAGATTAGGCTTAGACCAAGTTTGGTCTCCCAGAGAGCAAAAGTTGCAAAAATGTTGTAAAAGTTGCTTAGCAACTTTGACAACTTCTTGCCAAAAGTTGTAATCAAAGCCCCCAATGTTCAAATAGTTTGAAATTTGGTTTTAACCGATGGGGGAAGCTTTCAATAAGCCCTTTCAGGTGGGTGGAAGGTAAGATGTGTAATTTGGCATTTTGGATCAATACAAATAAACCAATTCTCTGCAATTCTCAGGAACAATGACCTAGTACGGATGGGTACAGACCAATGCACATGAATATTTGAAACAAAAAAGGTGTTAATCCAATCTAATTTCCTTTGCAATTGGATTCATGTTCTGATTCATCTTAAGTTGGGAGATATCAGTGTTTCTTGTGGGTTGCCTGGATTGTAGGCCTCCAAACAGGATTCTGAGAGGGTTTGATCTTTGGACCTGATTCCACCATGGGAATCTAATGCCCCTTGGTGGAATTCAAACTTTGTCTATGTACTTTCAAAATATGCAGGTTAGAGGTGGAGTTCTGCATGGAGTTGGTTTTGCCACAAAGCCCTAGGTGTACATCTCTATGTGTGCACCATTCTGTGACTTTTGGTTGGGGATTCACCAAGACCCCTAAACTTGGATTCTGAGTTATTTTATATGTCCGCACATACCCCCATACTTATTTTGTGCATTGGCTTAGGAGAAAGAGAACTTGTAGTGCATTTGGAGACCTAATTAGGCCTATTAGTCCGGTCTAACATTGGAACACCAGTGACTCATGTTTGTCTTCATTCCTTGGTGCTTGGACATGTTTTGTAAAACCTTAAAGGGTATCAGAATCCCTAACCAATTCAATACCTCATTTGGAGGAATTTTGACTTATGTTCAAATTTCCTTCTAGGAGGGGCTACAAGCCAAATCCTTGGGTTGTGAAGCAACTTAGTGTTATGGGTTGCTTGTAAATGAAAGAACCATTGCAACTAAAGAAATAGGACCTAAATAGGATAGATCAGTGATTGTAGGCCACCCCTAGTCTTATAAGTTTTCTCATGGGGTTTGGTTGTCTTTTGGGTTAAAGAGACCCCCTTAGTGACTTCTCAATTGTAGGTGTTTGGGACTTGGCATAGCCTAGTGATTAGGTTTCCTTGGGTCTTTTGGGTTGTGATAACCATTTCCCCTAGTCCTTACCATACTTGTGATAAGTATTGGGCACTTGGACCCCATTTGGGTAGTTGAGCCATTGAACCTTACCAATTGTTCACTGTTTGAAGGCTTTCACTTGCCACTTTGCATCAAGTGGTATCAGAGCCATGTCTGCTCCTGAAGATGAAGAGATCCCTAAAAGGGTCACAAATAGTGAGTTAGAAAAGATGGTGAGAGAGCAAAGGGCTGCAAACACAGCCTTAACCAAGAGGCTTCAAGAACTTGAGAAGAAGCTTGACAAGAACAAAGAAGATGTGTCTAAAAATGAAGAGGAGAGTGAAGAGGAGGAGGATGACTCTGATCAACACATCCCTACAGACCAAAGGCCCTTCATAGATTCCTTAAATTCCATGGGGAAGAGAACCATGGAGGAAAAGATAGATTTGTCAGTCTTCAATGGCAAGATGAATGTAGACCTAGCCTTGGATTGGATAGAGGCTTTAACAACATTCTTTGAATGTGAGGACATCCCTAAAAAGTAGAGGGTAAAGGTGGCAAGATCCAAGTTAAAGGGAGCAGCCCTAACTTGGTGGAACTTCATCCAAACAGAGAGGGTGAAGAATGGAAAGAGTATGATAAACTCATGGAATAGGATGATAGCCCTGATCAAAGAGACATATGTACCAGAGGAATATGGGATACAACTCCATAGGAGGAAGCAAATTTTGAAACAAAAGGACATGGATGTAGGCTCATACACTGAGGAGTTCTTAAAACTATGTATGAAGACCAATGTGGCAGAAGATGAGGAAGAAAAACTAGCAAGATACATGAATGGATTGAAGGTGTCCATTCAAGAAGAACTAAGCCTACACTATCCTACCATAGTCAATAAGTGCTATCAAATGGCACTCAAGGTAGAGGAGAAATGGAAAAGAAAATAGGAGTTTGGCAAAGGGAAGAATAATGATAATGGGAAAAACTTTAGAGGCAAAGGAAACTCTTGGAACAAGGGACAGAATAGTGGCAGTAGTAGCAGGACCCCTAACCAAGGAGACAAAGAAAATAGTGACTCTAATTCAAGAGGAAACTATAGATCAAGGAGGCCCTTCAATAGGGGAAGGACAAACTCAGGAAGAGGTAATGGACCATTCAAATGTTACTATTGCAATCAAATGGGACACCATGCAGGAAGATGCCCTGAGAAGAGGCACAACAATAACTAAGGTGAGAGGAACAACTTGTCCAAGAAGATAAACAATAGGACAATGTTTATGCTAGAGACTTGGAACCAGAGGAAGGAGTATGTTTGATGATGAGGCAGGTCTTCCTTCAAGTGCCACAAACCCAAGAACCTCCATAAAC
>MU225955.1:2115-13393 GCA_018584345.1 Thuja plicata | reverse complement strand
GGACAAAGGAAGCCAATGATGCATTCCAATACTTGAAGAATAGACTTTCCCAATACCCTATCTTGGTTCTCCCTGATTTTAACGAAGTCTTCACTGTGGAGACAGATGCAAGCAATTTGGCCATAGGTGCAGTCCTAAGCCAAGAAGGCAAGGCAGTTGCTTTCTTCTCAGAGACACTGAATGAGGCTAAAAGAAAGTACTCTACATATGACCTAGAGATCTATGCCATGGTCCAATCCCTCAAGAAATGGAGGCACTATTTGATACCAAAAGAGTTACTAGTATACACTGACAACCATGCATTAAGCTTCTTAAATTCTCAAGAGAAACTCTCTGTCAAAAATCTGAAATGGGTAGAGCAGTTGCAGGCCTATACATTCAACATCAAGCATAAAAAGGGTGTAGCAAACAAATTTGTTGATGCCCTTAGCAGGAGGACTGGTCTGATTGAAGAAGTTCAATTAAAAAGTGTGGGAATTGAGTCCCTCAAACACTTGTACCTGGATGACCCTGATTTTGCTGAGATATATTAGATTTGCACAAAGATGGTTGGCAGATATCACACTGACTTTTCTGAATATTTGATTCAGACTAGACTCCTCTTCAAGGGAGCACAACTATGTATACCAAAGTGCTCAATGAGGACAAACATAATAAGAGAAAATCGTTATGGTGGCCTAGGAGGTCACTTTGGCATTGATAAGATAGCAGACATGGTGAAGAGGAGCTATTTTTGGCCTATGTTGAACAATGATGTCAAGAAGTTTATAGAGACTTGCACAATCTGCCAGCAGGCTAAGGGAATGAAAACAAATCAAGGGCTCTACCAACCCTTACCATTCCCTTCAAGACCTTGGGAGTCCATCTCAATGGATTTTGTAATGGGACTGCCTAAGACCAAGCAAGGATTTGATAGTGTTTTTGTCATAGTGGATAGGTTCAGCAAAATGGTCCATTTTGTACCTTGCAAAAGCACAAATGATGCATCTCACATAGCCAATCTCTTCTTTAAAGAAGTAGTAAGAATTCATGGTTTTCCTTAGACAATCAAGTATCTGAGAGGGATGTAAAGTTTCAAGGATATTTTTGGAGGACACTCTTCAAGAAATTGGGCACAAACCTCACCTACAGTTCTGCCTATCACCCACAAATAGATGGGCAGACTGAGGTAGTAAACAAATCCCTAGGCAATCTCCTAAATGCCTAACCAAACAATATTCTCAAACTTGGGATACACTCCTGCCACAGGCCGAGTTTGCATTCAATGACTCCTTGAACAGGTCTACCAACAAAACTCCATTCCAAGCAGTATATGGTCTTCACCCCAAGGGACCATTAGACCTGATTGAACTACCATTTAACTTTAAAGTCAGTGCACAAGGCAAAGAAATGGCAGAGCTCATTACAAAGGTGCAGCAGGAGGTCAAAGAAGCATTACAAAGGTCAAGTTTGAAGTACAAGGAAAGTGCTGATAAAAGAAGAAGAGAAGTCCACTTCAAAGTGGGAGACAAGGTTTGGGCATTTCTAAGGAAAGAGAGACTACCTAAGGGTAGATACTTCAAACTACAAATGAAGAAAGTATAGGTCCATGCCACATACTTAATAAAATAGGTGAGAACACCTATGAGATCTCTCTTCCTCCAACCTTGCACATCTCGCCAATAGTTAATGTAGTAGACCTCACACCATACAAAGCTACAACAGATTCAATGAATGAGCAGGGTGAGGAAACAAACATCCAAGATGAAGACTATGTCACAAATCTTTCCCAAAGCAAACCAGTGGAGTTAGAAGAAATTTTGGACACAAAGTTATTAAGGCGGACCAGAACTAAGAAGTACATGCAGTACTTAATCAAATTGAAGGGACTCCCCAACATAGATGTTACATGGCTGACCAAAGATCAAATCAAACAACATGGGACTTCGGTGGAGCATTTATCCTCAAGTAGGAACATGAGTTTTAAAACTCAAGGGGAGTATGGTGTAGGAGCACCCACTCTAGACTCAACAAACAAAGCCCTTAAGAACCCTAAACATATGTATTTTAGTTTAGTTCTATTAGTCAGGCACCTAGACCAAGTTGTAAGGCCTAGTTCCAGGATTGGCACAACTATAAGCCCCTGGCTAACTATGGTCAAGAGTGGTCAATGAGCCTAGAATCATAGGATTTTAGTATTTTTCATGTTTTTAATGTTTTAGATCCATGTTGGATCACTAGATTAGGCTTAGACCAAGTTTGGTCTCCTAGAGAGAAAAAGTTGCAAAAATGTTGTAAAAGTTGCTTAGCAACTTTGACAACTTCTTGCCGAAAGTTGTAATCAAAGCCCCCAACAGTCAGATAGTTTGAAATTCAGTTGTAACTGATGGGGGAAGCCTTCAATAAGCCCTTTCAGACGGGTGGAAGGTAAGATGTGTAATTTGGCATTTTGGATCAATACAAATAAACCAATTCTCTGTAATTCTTGGGAACAGTGACCTAGTACGGATGGGTACAGACCAGTGCACATGAATCTTTGAAACAAAAAAGGTTTTAATCCAATCTACTTTCCTCTGCAATTGGATTCATGTTCTGATTCATCTTAAGTTGGGAGATATCAGTATTTCTTGTGGGCTGCCTGGATTGTAGGATAATCAAACGGTCTCAAATAAGATATTTAATATTAGTTGGTGTCAGCCCACATGACACATTGACGAGTTCCATCTTTTGAAAATTGCCAAATAAAATATTTATTTTTCCCATAATTAACGATAGATTAGCCAAAAAAATAAATATATTTTAAAACAACACATAAAAATCGCCAGTACAAATGTTTTTTTTACCTTCACAAGACAATAATTCGCCTCATTTATTATGTATTTTCCCCCCATTAATTTATAATTCGCCAGGATTTTATGAAATTTTCATTTGGGAGGGAAAAAATCGCCTACGCCTTTATATTATTTTCCTAATTTGGAAAAAAAATTTGCCATCATCAATAAAAATTTTCCCTAAATTATTGTACGATTCGCCAGGATTTTACACTTTTTCCTAGGAGGGGGTTTCTTAAAGTTATCCCTACCTAAAACCCACATGGCCTAAATGGTCCAAAAGACCTTATTGAAATTAATCAACCCAAAATCAAGGATGGAGAACAAATTCCATACCTTACAACCCAAAAATTTCAATTAGGAAATTCAAACTAGTTTTGTTGAGGAACCCTGAAATTTGAATTCCCAAACTTATTCACCTAACGTAGCCTCCTGAAGTTGATCTCAAAGACCCCCCTAACAATAGCATGAATAAAAAAATGTATCAATCATGGATGCTCTTACATCATACCCCTATGGGAAAGAAATAACTTTGGTTCCACCTGAGGAAAGGGTTTCAACTGTGCTTTCATGCTTGAGGATGTCTACGTTTTTCATATATGCGGTATTCTTTAGTGGTAACTATTTTCATTTGACCAAATAATGAAGATTTTGTTGGCTCCTAGTCCTCTTGCTTGCCTACTTGTCAAGAATGCATTCTAGTTATGATGAAGTGTGGTGTGTGAGGTAGTGCACCCAAGAAACATACAAGGGATGTTTTACATCTTCTTCTCCATCATGGCATTCCCTATGTGAGGATCTAGGTTAGCAACATTGAATATGGGTGATATCACTCAATTTTGTGTCAAAGCTATATTTGTAACCTACATCCCTTTAGAGATCTCTTTTCTATATGTAAGGTTGCTAAAGTACTTGAGATAGACCCTTGAATGGATAAGAAAGCTTTATACACGTTTGTTGTTCCAATCTTATAAGAATAAAAATCACTAGCACGAATGAACGTTTTGTCTTTGTAAGAAGATTGGGGAATTATATTACGCGTCATCTTCGTTTTAACCATGTCTAAATGACAGTTTTGGTATTAAAATTTCACATGTGGCGGCACACACTTGATGAAATGGAAGCTCGTCCAATGCTAACAGATGAACAGAAAGTCATTCTAAAATATATAATCACTTGGCAGGGATGGCAATCGTTACAAGTATAGCCTCTTGGCCTTGAAAATCGCTCCAAAAAAGTGAAGGAACAAAAGAATTTGAATTAACAAATTTTTTGAAACTTAGTGTGTGCTGATCCTCTGAACTCAGGTTGATGCGCCCTATGTCTGGCGAGTGCATTCAGCGGGGAAGCCCTGTGAAAACCTTTTACTATCCGAACAGTAATCATAAATCATGTAGCTCTTGCGCACCCATTCAAGTTTCTGTTGCTCGCTCGTCTCCAACGCCTGTGCAGTATACCAGGAATTCACAGAGCAATCAGAGGAGGCAGAGCATGTCTCTGCTTTGAAATTACCATACGCCGCCACAAACGGAGATTTGTTCCAGTCGATCTTCACAAGCCCACCTCTGGTCGCCCAGTCGTCTGCGTTCCACAGACTCGAATATATTCTCATTGCTTGATTCTTCGGATATGCCACTCCCAAGTCCTCGCTGTTCTTGAACACTCTCACCGGAGTTCCATCCACAGAAAACCTGCACAATATCAGAAATACACATTATAACTACAAGTTTTCCGTACAATATCAGAAATACACATTATAACTACAATATTGATGTTAAAACTGGAAGGCCAGTCCAAAGAAGACATTCTCTATTTCATTTGAAGTTGCAGGGACAATGTTAAAATTACTTACATGATTTGTTAGGGATTCCAGAGGAGGGAGTAAGTGTGGAAGTCTGCGGTGGGGTCGAACCAGAGGTAGAACTGCTGCTCGCGATTGCCTTTGCCTTGAAAGAAGACATTGGTGTGCATTATCTACGGATCTCCCGACAGATTTCCCAGGAACTCGAAGTCTATCTCGTCGTGCTTGTCCCCTTGTGATGACAGCTGCAATTCAACATTTTATCAGACCATACTCAACTTCCCACTACAATACTAATACTGACTACGCCTGATATGAGGAATACACAATTAATCAAAGAGAGAGAGAGAGACTTACATAGTATGCAGTAACAGTGCCAGCCGAGTTACCGGGCAGCAGCTTGATTTGCATATCAATTTTGCCAAACAGATATTCATTCTTGGATTGAAACCCAGAACCTGTTTCAATACACCAGAGGCAGAGGAGGAGATAAGCATCGATTCAGGAATCAGCATATTGTGTTAAAATCACATATGTAAAGCAGCAAACAAAAGAGATGAAAATACCTGAGGAGTGATCGAGAGTGAGCTGCAAGCGTTGGCCATTGTCGAGTATCTTACCACGATCATTTCCCCATGTGATGTCAAAGTCATTGTAAAAATTAGCAGAAACAAGGTGGGAGGAGGAGAGTAGAAAGCTTAGGAGGAGGAAACATGGAAAGAGATCCATTGGAAACTTAGGACAAGAGTAGAAAACGTAGTAGTGATGGGGGTATTAGTAGTGATGGGGGTATTCAAGAGTTGAATGGTGATGGGTGAGGAGAATGAATGGGGTTAATAAATAGGCAGCGTGAGCGTCGTCAGGTAAGGAATGCAAAGTAGCGAGAAAGTTCAGAGAGTTGTTAACTTGGATGAGTTGGAGCGCGCTTTGTATTTAGATATTACGGTGGTTGGGTTTTGTCGCACGCGGGATTCCAGGCAGCAGAAGAAGAAACACGCCAATTCTTGTCATACGGCTGGCTTAGCTGTGTTCATTTTAAAACAGTTGTAGTCTTGGATGTTGACCTCCAGACATAATCAGGTAACCAAGCACGTCATGTCAATTTATCATATTTCAAAACAATGTGGTCGGCTCCAGCCGTGGTATTTCCAAGTAATCGGCACCAATGTCCTTGGTTCCGCTTTTATCCAATCCAAAATTTATTTATGCTCGGCTAAAAGTGAGGGAAAACAAGCAACAACAGACCGTCAAATTCTAATTAATGCATGAAGGCCAATGTCATATAAACACCCTATCGACTTGGGATTACGATCAAACTTGGCTTGATGAGCACAAGACCATTACAGACCAAGAATAACCTCCTAAGATCTCAAAGGCTCTTAAACATAATAATAATAAATATTATTATTATTAGAAAATTATTATTATTATAGTGGTGAGGCTTTTGAACTTATAAAGTAGAGTTACTTATCTTTTTATCTATATACACACTTTTTTTTTTAACTTTTTTTATGTTTACAAGTATTACATTCTTTCATATACATGTGTTGCGAAAATTTCTACCCTTATTCAAAATTTACCTTGCCTTGATTTATAAATCATTCAAGTCTCCTTTCTAAGTTTGTCGGCCTCTTTGCTCAATTCTAGGACACCGTTCAGAGTCTGAGAAAGCTTGCATAAGACTAGGGAACGACATTGTCATAACAAAGAAAGCACTTTAGCTAATCAGTCATATTCAAGCTCAATTCTACTAGCAGTCAAGAATTGCTAAAAAAAAAGTAGAGAACGTCGTGGTTTGAAATTAAGATTTCTTTGAATTTGATTAGGCTAAAAGAAGCAAAAATCATGAAATTCAAATACTTAGCGTACAACCATCTTAATGGTTTAGAATGTTCAATGTTGAGGACAAGACATACCAAGCTTGGGTATGTTAATTTAGATGAATTTTGGCAAATAATAGATAACCATAACCAACACCCGACCACTCAAAAATTTGTCGATAGTGGGTTGCTCCAAGCAACTGCATTTCTAGTAGCAGCGCAATGTGCATATTTGGTGTTAGAATGCATCCACAGGTTTGACCTAAACAAAAGGGAAATTAAGACACATGATAATAGCGTCCTTGTAACCCTTGACCATGCCACCATTCATATTAGAGTAAAAGCACAAAGTTGTGTCACGTTTCAGGACCACTTATCAGCACAGCTAAATTTGAGTATTTCTACATAAAAATTAATTTTTTTCAAACATATGGTCTAGCTAGATAAGTGGTTAAACTTTTCCAACTGGAAATGTCTCTTAAATGCATGTTTTATACCAATTACCAAAGAAATAAAATTATTTTAGAAAATCGATGTTTCAATAACCCTACTCTTTTTAATAATATTTTTTAAAAAATACACTTTTGTAGAGATCAGAGTCAAGATTATTGTCATATAAAGTTTATAATAGTTTGATTAGATCTAATATATTATAATTTCAAAATACAACAAGTAGGTATTTTAACATTCGAGAAGATGTTGCTTCAAATAAATAAATAAAAATAGTAAATCATATCAAAAAAATTTAAAATTTATATTTAACACTAGAGGAGAGAGTCCTCTTCAAGAATATGTAATTTTTTTTTTGAATGGTGTAGATTTGATAGGGGAAATTTGGAGGGAGATGAAAACTGTCAATTTCAGATAAGTTCAACTTTGAGCAGTTATAACGGAGAAAATATAGATTGAAAACCAATCTTTCTTCTTTTCTGCACTAGCTATACATTTTATCTATAACATATTTGGAAATCAGAAGAAAAATAGATTATTTGCATATACTTGTTTGGAGGGAACTAGACCCCAGATTTTCAGCAATTTTCAGCAATGGAAAAATTGACTTCAAAAATTAAAAGAACTATGTACATTCTTGTTCAAAAAATTTAAAAAAAATTATAGACATAAACTTAATCGATTTTTACACATTTCTTTAGTTTACATCATCCTCAAATTCTAAATAAAAATGTGACCTTTTATGTCATTAAAGTTGAACAATTTGCATGTTGTGGTCCTTTTCCTTTATAAAAGTGTGACACAGGTTTGTACTTTTACCCCATAACTTAATCTGAATCTAAAACATAGTGAAATATGCCCTTTGGGAATTCACATTATCTCAATGCGAGTTCAAAAATAAGAAAGGGGTGTACAAAAGTGTGGTGGCCAAATAATAGTTTGCACCTCTAAGGAAAGGGTAATCTAAATTAAAACAATTCACAAATCATTTCCTAAAGGTGAAATCTCTAACATGATTGTCTTACTATATAGACATAAGAGAGACAAATATCCCTTAATCTTGACGAGTGGATGCTCTTCTTTGTTCAAGTAATGTGTACATAAACTTCATACCTTGACTACTCTAGTCTAATCAATGATCAATTGCATGCTATGATCTCTCAGTTTCTATTAAACAAGTTTTTCTACATGTCTTCTTACTTGTTACTTGTTATATGACCTAGCGTTCACCCAACACTGGCCCGTGTTAGATTTTGTGGAAGACTTTGACTATGACATTCAAATTTATGATTTTTATCCTATCTTACATTTGCAAAAGAGATACACTAATTTTAGAAGGGTAAACAATGTTTTTACGATGCATTTGTTAAGAGAGATCTGCAAGGGCGTCCATAAAGGAGGATTTCTCCTAAAGTAGTTGCATTAATTAAAATATATGGCAGTTAATTTATACAATTTTCTACTTTCACCTACCTTAAAGTAGGCAGTTTTGGTGTATTCCCTTTGAAGATACCCAAGTATGCCAATGATAAATTCATCATGATTGAGTTGTGTTGGATAATATATGAAGTAAATAAAAGGTGCAATGAGAAGAAGAAGATAGGTATCCAATTTATATCAATTTAGGAATGTACTCTTTTTAGTCATAATCAAATGCTCTAAATGTTGTGAAAGCAACAGAGAAATACACATTGGACATAATTTATGATGTCATAAGATTGAAATTTAATGCCAAAAACTTTGTCAGAGCCAATTTGCATCGAGGTTCTTCATGTCCTCATGTCCTATAGCTAGAAGATCACTTAGAAGATTGTTTAGATGATTTTGAAGTTAGAAGAATAGATTGGTCTAGGATGACCTTGAAGAAGATAATTGATTATCAACTCTAGAGATAGGTCTATGTTAATGGTGTTTTGGATGATGGATATTACATGGTCAATCTTACATATGTATCGCATGTATAAGTGTAACCCTTGAACCCAATTGAATGGACTTGACCAGAGGAAGATGGTCTAGATGGAAGGATAGTTGTTGTTACGAGGAGGAATCATATATGGTTCGCAAAGAAAAAGGATAACAATTAGAAACCTATCCTTGTATAGAAGAAGAAACATTTATTTTATACAATTTCATGCTTTTACCTACCTTAGAGTAGGTAGTTTTATGTATTCCCTTTGAAGTTATTCAAGTATGCCAACGATAAATTCATCATGAGTGAGTTGTGCAGGAAACTATGTGAAGCGAATAAAAGGTGCAATGAGAAGAAGAAGATATGTATCCAATTTTCTATAAATTTAGAAATGTACTCTTTTTAGTCCTAATAAAATGCTCTAAATGTTGTGAAATCAATAGAGAAATACACAATGGACATAATTTATGATGTCATAAGATTGAAATTTAATGCCAAAAACTTTGTCGGAGACAATTTACATCTAGGGTCTTCATATCATCATGTCCCATAACTCGAAGACCATTGGGAAGATTATTTAGAAGTTAGAAGAAGAGATTGGTCTAGGATGACCTTGAAGAAGATAATTGATTATCAACTCTAGAGTTAGGTCTATGTTAATGGTGTTTTCAATGATGGATCTGATGTGGTTGATCTTACGTATGTATTGCATGTACAAGTGCAACCCTTGAACCCAATTCAATGGAGTCGACCAGATAAAGATGGTCTAGATGGAAGGATAGTTGTTTTTATGAGGAGGAATCATATATGGTTCATAAAAAAAAGAGTAAAAATTAGAAACCTAGCCATGTAGAGAAGAAGAAGCCTGTAGAGAAGGGGATCTCAAGTAACCCTAATCCATCTCCCATTATTGTACCTTCTCAAACACTTCTTTCAAGTAACCCAGGTGGAGGAGGGGTTGAGAACATCCTAAGAAAAATCCAAGACCTAAAAATACTTGTGGAGATGGCTCTATGCTCGACATAGGAACAGAGGAACCAAGTAAAGAACAAGGAGAGGGAAATAAAAAGGAGAAAAAGGGGTATATGGACAATCTCTGACAGATAGTGATAAGGATAAAGGACCTACTATTAGGAATAAGGTGTCTCAACCTTGGATAATTCCTATTCTTATTATTTGTTTTGTAAAATATATTTCTTGCATTTATAATGTAATTAAGTGTGAGTGTACATGTCTAGGTGGCATGTTGATGTGTCGCTCCACTTGATGTGTCAGCATCTTGAATTTTGTGTAAGGAGATCATGGCTAAAATGGTTATGATGGATTCCTATGACATGTAAGAGCTATTTCTAGAAGTTTCTATGACGGGTGAAGACATGCAATGACATGTGGCAACTGATAAAGTTGAGTACTGTACACTCTTCCACAATCGTGGGATTCAGGGCATCGCCCAAAAAAAAATTTAGGGTTCCTATTTTCTCAGAGATTGGTAAAACCCTAATGCAGCAATCTTTGGAAGTAGCCCTAAAAGGAAAGCACATTATATAAGCATTTTTTAGGGTTGCAGACAGATATAGGAAAAGAGTGTATTGTTGGTATTATTAGGTGCTACTGGATTAGTCTTTGTGTGTCAATTGTCTCCTAAAAGAACTTGCATTGCAAGTGTGTTGTAACCGTTGTGTTGAAGATAATACAATGTGCAGGTTTTGGAGTGCTGGGGTTTTTTACCAAAAGGTTTTCCCCAGGGTAAATCTTTGTGTCATTCTCTATTTTCTGTATGCATGGTATATGGCTTCAATATCATTGTTAAAGTAGTTAACGAATCTGAAATTGTAATGATTTAAAAGAATTTGCACAATACTTTCCTTTAGAGATTACTATAGGAAGTTATTTCCGCACCTGAGTTTCCTTACAAATGGTATCAGAGCCTGATCAACTTTTGATCCTAGTTGTTGGGTAGGATTTTTTGAGCTAATCTCAAAGTTGAGTGGGAGTTTTTTGTGTAGAGCATTCTAAATCTTATTTGCAGATTGAGATGGCAAGTTCCTCATACAGTAGAATGGAGGTGGAGAAATTTAATGGCACTAATTTCAAGTTGTGGAAACTCAAGATGGAAGACATGCTTGAAGACCGCGATCTATGGGAGGCTACTTCACTTGATGTAAGACCTGCAGCGATATCTCAAGCGGATTGGGAGATCAAGGATCAGAAGGCTAAGGGTCTCATCAGACTCTGTCTAGCAAATGTCATTCTTCTGAATGTTCTTGATGAGACTATTGCAAATTATTTGTGAAAACGGCTTGGGTCTGTATATCAGGCTAAATCTCTGGTGAATAAGTTGTTCCTGAGAAAGAAGTTGTATCTTTAAGAATGGAGGAAGGTGGATCTGTAACTGATCATCTCAATGCATTCAATTTATTGATTGCACAGTTGGCATCATCCGGTGCCAAGATCGAGGAGGAGGATCGATGTATGACCCTGCTTTGTT
>MU225954.1:209453-222127 GCA_018584345.1 Thuja plicata | reverse complement strand
GGGTTAGGATTAGGGTTAGGGTTAGGGCTATTTTTATAGTTTGAATGTATAGTTATGGGTTAGGATTAGGATTAGAGTTAGGGTTATGGTTAGGGTTACAATGATTTTTATGGTTAGAATGTACGATTATGGGTTAGGGCTAGGATGATTTTTATGGTTAGGGTTAGGGTTAGATTTAGGGTTAGGGTTATAGTTAGAGTTAGTGTTAGGCTTAGGGTTAGATTTAGGGTTAGAGTCAGTGTTAGGGTTAGGGTTACAGGTTAGGGTTAGGATGATTTTTATGGTTAGGGTCAGGGTTAGGGTTAGATTTAGGGTTATGCTTATAGTTAGGGCTTGGGCTAGGGTTAGGGTTAGAGTTAGGGTTAGGGTTAGGTTTAGGGTTAGGATTAGGGTTAGGGTGATTTTTATAGTTACAATGTATGGTTTAGGAATAGGGTGTAGGGTGAGGGGTATGATTAGTATCATCTTAATGGTTAGAGGAAGGGTTAGGGTTAGGGTTAGGGTTAGGTTTATAGTTAGGGTTATGGTGATTTTTACAGCTAGGATGTATGATTATGGGTTAGGGTTAGGGATAGGGTTAGTGTTAGGGTTAGGGTTAGGGTGATTTTTATGGTTGGGGTTAGGGTTAGGCTAATAATTAAAGTTAAGGATAGGGTTAGCATTATAATTATGGTTAGAGTTAGGGCTATAATTAGGGTTAGGGTAATAGTTAGGGTTACAGTGATTTTTTACAGTTAGGATGTATGGTAATGGGTTAGGGTTAAGGTTAGAGTTAGGGTTAGGGTTACAGTGATTTTTACGGTTGGGATGTATGGTTTAGGAATAGGGTGTAGGGTGAGGGGTATGATTAGTATCATCTTAATGGTTAGGGTTAGGTTTATAGTTAGGGTCATGGTAAGGGGTGTAGGGTTAGGGTTAGGGGTTAGGGTATACATTTTAGAGTTAGAATTAGTATTATGTTAACATCTCTAGTTAGAGTTATGGTTATGGTTAGGGTTAGGATTAAGATTAGGGTTTAGTGTTTACATTTATGGTTAGGCTTATGATTAGTATCATAGGTAGTGTAACATGCAGCGTTATGGTTTGGGTTCATATTGGACTCATAGTTAGTACTTAATATAGTTAGGATTACAGTTAGGGTTATAATTAGGATCTTAGTTAGTACTTAATATTTTTAGGGTTATAGTTATTGTTAGAATTAGAATTTTAGATAACACTTATTATGGTAGGTTTAATTGAAGTTTAGGATTAATGTTAATGTTATTGGAATAATGGTTACAATTACAATGAATATTATCGTTAGTATTAGGATTATGGTTAGAATTTGTATATGGGTTTGAGATAAAATTGAGTGCCTCACCTACTAAACCCATATGTCCATTGTAATTAAAATAATCTTTTTTATGGCACACATTTTTGCCATTAATATTAAAAATAAAGAGTTCAACTAAACATGTTGGAAAACCTTCCAAGTATAGTAGTACACATCACTTCAATATGAATTTTTTTTTTTTCACTTGTTGTTCTTTAAAATTACATGAGTGAAAGGTAAAATATAAGTCTCATTACAACTATTCAAATGAAGGGAGAAGTATCATAGCCAAGATAAGAACTGACTATATATAAAAAAATTCTCTGTAATCATGTAAGTAAATCACACATTCTTCATTGATGAGCATAGTATTGCGACCTTTATTCAAACAATGATCACGATACACTTCTTTCATTATTGACAGAAATGCGTATACTTTTGCACATGTTTGACGCAAAATTTTTGCAACATCTTCCATCTTCAATATTTTTAATTCCTCAACATAGTAAATGGACAATGTTGCAATCTCAAGAGGTTTGATCATATTCATGCAGGACTCTACAATTATTTGTGCACATTTGTCCACATTATTTTTGTAGAACTCGTTTGGAGCCACAAAAGAAGTTAGGCTCGTAAAAATGATTTGCGACTCTTTATCAGAGGCATCCATAACTTGTATGTTATGCTACAAATTTGTAAACAAACATTAGTATATAGAAATAATCAAAAGAAAAGTTTAGATGATTGTGGAAAATAAACTTGAAATCTATAATGTGTAGTAATACATAATAGGACAAAATTAGTGAAGATGCTTAAAATAAGAAATGAGTTGACTTATTGTGATGAAATGTCTGAAAAAATATTTTAACAACCATAAGAAATAATAAATAATGAGGTAATCATATTGCATTGATCATTTTGAACTTTATTTGATAGTTAGTGTGCAACGGTATGTATGAATGTGCATAACTTATTATTATTTAAATTAACAAAAAAAATTGGTATGACAATATGATATAATTGTGATTATTGATACACATTGAATCAAATGCGAAGATATTTTTGAAAGATAATATACAAATTTATTGCTTTAGAATAATGGAAGAAAATTTTTATATAATGTAGGAGAATAATTAATAGCATATCTCCTCTTCCAAAATGACCTTAGCGGAATTATTCCACCAGAAATAGGCAACCTCACATTATTGCAGGAATTCGATGCATCGTAGAATGACCTCACAGGAAGCATTCCAAAAGGGGTCAGGAATCTGAAGGAAATAGTGTTTCTTGCGCTGCACATAAACAATCTTTCAGGCAAAATTCCTAAAAGCATAGGCGAATTAGCAAACTTGCAAAGCCTGTCTCTGTATCATAATAGTTTGATAGGCCCATTGCTACCAAATCTTAGCAGTTTGTCCAAATTCAATGCAATGGACGTCTCTCAAAATCTCCTCAAAAACATGCATCCAAAGGACATCTGCAAAGGAGGCTACTTGCAGTACTTTCTTGCTCTTGAAAAAATTTTCACTGGAAACTTGCCGGAATCTTATGACAGGGACTGTAAAATCTTGATACGCTTCAAAATCAATAACAATAATCTTAGTGGCACGGTTCTTGATGGTGTTTGGGGTCTGCCATATGTTAAGTTTTGATATGCTTAAGAAATATTTGAGACACAAATACTTTTGTTCCATATTATCTTATAGAGAATTTTTTAAAGACAATTAAAGACATATTTGAGACAATACACAACTTTCTTTTTGTCTCAAATGAAGACAATTTATTAAAAATTTGTCTCAAAAATTATCTTTTACCCCCCTCTTTGTAGTACTGTCGATCTTGCCTCTAGTATTCCTAGAGCACAAAAATGAAATTGCGCTCACTTGCCTATAATATTCCTACAACCCAGAAATGAAATTTATTTCCCATTTTTTTTATGGAAATGAATTATAACAATAATGTTGGTACAAGTCAGTATAGAATAATCTAATAATACACAAAATTTCAAGCCTTAATAATCCAATACACAATAAACACTTGATTTATTTCATATAAAAGTTATTTATAATTGGAGCCGAAGGATCTACAATAGGGAGAAGGAAACAAATAACTTGTATGCACATGAAGCATCATGAGGTTTAGTATTAAAGAACTGTGTATAAGTGCACTCCATGTTTGTTCGTACATGCGATTGTGGAAATGAACAAGTAATATCAATATGCTAGAACATAAATACATTTTTCTCTAAAACATTCTAGAACAAAAATACATGTTATTTCTCTAAAATACATTATTGTGGGAGTGTTTGGCCATGGCATGTAACATCTCTACCACATTTAAAGATGTTGCACTATCCAAACCAGATGTGGGTTCATCCAGCAGCAAGACAACATGGTTGTATAACATCCACCCCTATAGAAACCCTCCTCCTGTCACCCCTTGATACTGCTATGATATTTTCATCACAAATGCGTGTATTTAAGATATGCATAAGATCAAGATTAGTTAGAAGAGATTCAACCTTGGTTTCTTTCTCCTCTTTGGATAATGAAGGTGGCAGCCTAAATTTTGCACTAAACATCATGGTTTATTTCATAGTCAAGAGAGGCAACGGGGCATCTTCTTGTGTTACATAGCTTGAAATCCTTCTAAACCATTAAGGATTCACTGGTTTATCATTCACCATAATATGCATGTCTAGTGGGTCACCCTTCTTCCTATTGAGCTCATTTTAAAAAATTGCTTTTGATTAAGGTAACAACAGGTTTTGAAGGGGCCCTGAAACCCTTTAACAAAGATATTAAAGATAAGCATAAAAGACCAACACAACAACAATCTATCAGAGAAGATAGAAAACCAAAAAAGGGCTTAACCCTAGATTACACTACAAAGTTCATAACAAATCAAAAATATAGACTACGATAAACTTCTAGCAAAACAACAGCGACAAAAAACTCCTAGCCACCAAAACATTCCAATAATACTAATCACTTCTCAACGACATCCATCTGTTCTTCCATTATCTGGATTTCTTCCATCTGTGATTCCGTGTTCTGGATAGAGTCACACAGATTTGTGATATCTTTAATTTTCAACCCAGATCTCTTTTTGCTGCTTGATCTGGTTCTGGAACCCAGGCCAGAAGTTTTAGCTTCCTATTTTCCATATTCGTCCTTCTTAACTCTATCATTATAATTCCCTTCCAGAAGGGTATGCAATGCTTTCAGATTATCCACAGAGTTTTGCATTCTCGTTTCGATAATCACAGTGAACTTTCTTAGCATCACATTGTTGTTGTTTGTCTTCTCAGTAATATTTTTCATCCTATTTTCAATCATAGTGCTTAAATTTTCTTCCAGTGTAGAGTTGATATTGTTTACCTTTTCAAAAACATCTTTCCCTTGCTGGTACATAGCCACATCATTTTGCACTTTATCCAAAATCTCCTCCAATAGAGAGTTTCTATCTTCAAGGTCCTTGCATTTGACCTGAAGCTCCTTTATATCATCCTGCATCTATTTATCAATGTTATACCCATACATTGCTTTGTTTCTTTCTTCTTGGAGGACAAAGATATTAAAAACTCTTTTAACTTTGAAGTTTTTATTCCAAAGATCATCTTCCAGGCTCCTCTAGTTCTGTTCTTTCTTCTCCTCTTCTTCACCAATCAGACTCTCAGGTGGGGTGGAGTTGATTTCACAGCAGTTGTACTCCTTTTGGACCTCCTCCTCAAGGTCATCATTATTGTTTTCTTTGTGGGCCTTTTCAGTTTCGTGCTCTGCAACCGTTTCTTCCTCCTTATTATCAATCTTACCCTTTTCATATTTATTCTTCTCCATATCCCCAGAGTCCATATTCATCCTATTCTCCATAGACTCTTGGATATTATTCTCCTCCTTATCATCATTATTGTTATGTTGGTCATCAATATAGATATTCACCAGATTATCAATCTTTTCAGTTATTTCTTCCAGGATAGTGTTGTCCATATTCTGGGTTTCCTCAATTTCCCCTTTCTCGCCTTTAGGCTCAGTACTAATGGGAATATTAATCTTGAGCTCTTCTTTGTTACTGCTCCCCAAAAAAACCCTCATCTTTAGAAGACTCCACTTCCTGCCTAGCTTCTGTTCTCATGCCTTCAATGTCATCATGGATTGACAATGTTATATCTGCTTCGACAGGGCCTTTGCGGCTTTTTTTATTAGAATATTTGCTTGTTTTATTTCTTGAAGACATCTCCATATTCTTGCATTTCACATTATCAATATTCTTTGGAATCGAGTCAAGAATGTGATTTTTAACATAATCTGTAATCAGAAGGATTAACCCCTCATGCGAAATAGGGGAGGATTTGAATCTATGATCTATTATACTCTGATTAAGAAAACTTAATAGATAATAGGGGAAATAAACCCTAATCTCATGCCAAAAATGATTTACATGCATGAAGTGGTATTTATAGACCTTTGAATACCTATCATTGAGAGTGAAATAATCCATGATAGCTCTGATGACAAATGCCCAAATGCGCTTGATATTGGACAGCATAACATAATCCAAATCGCCTTTGACAAGCATAGCCCATTCCTCATCTATCTTTGGGAATGTTTTGTAGGTTTTATTGCACTCTTTCTTATCTTTGGAAAACTGCATTCCCTCCAAAGGGAGACCAGTAATTTCAGCAAGACGGTCAAGAGTTAGGGCAAGGGATTTACCCAGAATGTTCACTTTCCCGTTCTCCTAGCCTACCACAAACACCTTCATAACCTCCTTATTATTTCCATAAAGACATTTGAGGTATCTATGCACTTTTCCCTTTTTGAGCTTTCTCCAGACTTCTTTCTGATTCCTCCATTTACAGACAACAGGTTCTTCTCTTTTTAGGTCACCACCCATATCTTCACTCTCCTCCGTTTTGTTATACTCACTATCAATCTTCAACTCCTTAATAGAATTCAACACAATGTGAAAACATAAATTCAAATGATGAGAATGTTTCTTGATACCCTAAAAAGCATTCGGCAACTTAAAATCATAATTTTTATGACACTTCACATGGCACACCAAACTCGTCGTACCCTAAATCCATATCGCATTAAATGATATGATTAATATTGTTAATATTACATGCCTTGTTATTAACCCTGTCATAACTGAGTAATAATTTTATTTCATCATTAATCTTTGCACCTCCATGCCACTTGCAAGTGATGTCATTTTTAAATCCAAGATTAGCAAGACCATCCACCACTTGGTTAGTTTCTTGGAAATTACGGGTGACATGGAAAGCAGTGAATTTTGAAGCCACAACCTTAATTTTATCAATAATTTGCTCGATTTTATAGGAAGCCTTGCTAATATGATGTTATTAATAATATTAAGAGATTCACCCTCCAACTAGACCTTCTTACATTCTATATCTTCTTCCAGCAGAATCACATTAAGGGTAGCCATTGCTTCAGCTCTGTGACTCGATTGAACTCCTAGAGGGGTAGCAACAACACCAACACATATACCATTCCAGTCTCTTATAATGCCTCCACCTCCATCCATACCTAGGTTTCCTTTCACCACCCCATTGAAATTAGCTTTGACCCAATCCTCTAGAGGAGAAATCCAAGTAGCCATAACTCTCTGAGATTTGGACTTAGGTTCAGGAATTATGACTTGCCTATCACTAGTCATCACACCTTCTTTTGATTCAAAATTTGAGGAAAGAAAATTTTCTTCCAGCGCCTGACATATTTGATTTCCAACAGCTTTAAGGCAGGATTGTTTCTCTCTGAATATTCTATTGTTTCATTCTTTCCAGATTCCCTAGCATAAGTGTGGGGGAATTAAGGACCAACAATCTTTAGCAAAGATATTCTGAGGGGGATAGCTCCATTGAGTAAAAAAATCCTACCAAAGAAGAGGGAAGAACCAACACAAATTCCACTTCCTAAAGATAATTTCCAAAACCTTACAGGTAAAGGGATAGTAGAGCATAATATGATCACAAGATTCAACTTGATTCAAGCAAAGAACACATCTATTCACAATATAGAAACCCCTTTTGGCAAGGTTTTCAAGGGTTAGCGGTTTATTTTGAATTAAAAGCCAATAAAAGAAATTAATTTTAGGAGTGATATTTTTGTACCACACATAGGAGCAAAGAGGTCTCTCCTCTCTTCAGTGAAAATATTGATAGTATAGGCCACCGTGTACTTTCCATTAGGTCTAGAGTCCCAGAAAATAGAGTCCTGGATGTTATCTTTTATATACCAAGTCTGTAACTCATCCTGGAGGGAAATGAATCTGCTATCAATTTCTCCAAGATTCCTCCAATTGTTTTCCTACCAACAATCATTAACTTTAGTACCTCTAGTAGCTTTGCATCTCTCAATGGCCTGTTTCCACTCTTGATTATTAGAAAGAGGTAATTTATGGATCCAGTCATCATCCCAGAACTCAATTCTCTTACAATTCCCCAACTTCCATCTCTTCCCTTTGATAATTATATCTTTAGTCGAGCTTATACTATTCCAAATGTGAGATCCATTAATACTGATATCTTCAGTAATATAATCCTCCAAGGAATTATAATTGAATAGGTATTTATTTTTGATAATACTATTCTATTCTTTCTAATCTACACAAATTCTCCATAGTTGTTTAGCCAAAAGGGATTTATTAACACTTTTTATTGTTCTTAGACCAAGACCTCCCAGCTTTTTGGGCTTCCAAACTTTATCCCATGCCACAAGACTAAGCCTTTTCTTCTCTTCAACCCCCGACCAGAGAAATCATTTCTAGATTTTCTCAATTTCAGAAGCAATTCTATGAGGAATTTTAAACAGGCTCATAGCATAAACATGAAGATTTTGAAGAGTAGATTTCAGTAATTGAAGTTTCCCATAATTTCTCAGAAGGACCCCTTTCCATCCAGCAAGCTTGTTGTTAAATCTATCTATAATAATATGCCAAAAACTTTCTGGGGGTTTGGAACAAAGAGGTAAGCCCAAATAAGAGGAGAGAAGTTTCTCAATAGTGCATGCTAAGATAGTAGACATCTTTTTCTATCTTTCCACTAGAGTATTTATAAAAAATATTGAGCTCTTAGACCAATTGACAAGTTGACCAGTTGCTGCAGTATAAACAGAAAGGGCTTTCTTCAAGTTTTTGGCTTCTTTAACAGTGGCCTCCCCCATTATGAGAGTATCATCCACAAATTGCTCATGGGAGCAGGTGGTTCTTGCCGAAGATGGCTGGATGCCAATTAATTCACCTTTTTCCACCATTTTATTTATGTACCATCCTAAGAATTCTGCAAGAATAGAAAATAGAATAGGAGAAATGGGATCTCCTTGTCTTAGGTCTCTAGAAGGTCTACAAAAATTGGAAGACCCCCTATCAACAATGACCGAGGAGAAAACTGTTGAAACCAATTGCATTATAACTTTAATAACACCATTATCAAAACCAAAAGAAGACAAAAACTTTTCAAGGAATTGCTAATCAACTCTGTGATATGCCTTAGAAAGATCCAGTTTCATCATAAACCCTTACTTTTTAGCCATTTCCAGAGAATGGATATTCTCATGAGCCACAATTATAGAATCCAAAATTTGTCTTCCAGGGGAAAAACCACTCTGCTGGGGGGAAATAATATTCGAAAGAAACTAAAGTAGTCTGGTAGTAATCACTTTTGATATAATCTTGTACAAAGAGTTACACAAGCTAATAGGTCTAAAAGCATCCACAGTGTTAGCTCCCAGATTTTTGGGAATGAGGACCAAAAAAGTAGCATTGAGTTCCCTAAGGAGGCATTTAGTGCCAAAGAATTCTTTGATGGCATCCTGCACATATTTTTCAAGGATATACCAAAAATGCTGGAAGAACAACATGGGGAACCCGTCAGGTCTAGGATATTTCTCCCCTTCAAAAGAAAAAATCACATTCCTTATCTCCTTATTTGAAGGAATGGCTTGGAGAAGCTTGTTTTTTGGAGCATCAACTAAGAGGAGGATGGCTGAGAGAATTTCTTCTTGGTCATACCTATTCAAATTAGTTTCCTTTGATAGAAGCTCAGAGAAATATCTTTGCATTTCTATTCTGATTTCTTCCTCCTTCCTAATAGTCTTGTCTTTAGACAGCAAATTCACAATCCTTTTGGTGGCTTTATGTTTCATAGCTGTCATGTGAAAAAATCTAGTATTTTTTATCCCCAACCTTAAGCCACAGAGCTCTAGATCTTTGTCTCCAAAAATATTCCTCCTTAGTAATTATATTATGATAATAAACTATCAGAGTATTTTCCATATTTTTTCTTTCCTCTAAGAGACCTTCATTCTGGATTTTATCTTGGATTTCCTTTATGTCGATCTGCAATCTTCCTTTCATTTGAAAAATATAACCAAAAAATTCCTTATTCCAAATTTTTAGTTTCCTTTTTATAGTATTCAACTTCTTAGCAGTTCGATACATAGCTCCCCCATCTAAAGTATAGTTCCATCATTCTTCAATATTTTCTTTTAATTTAGGATGAGCTAGCCACATTCTTTCAAATCTGAAAGGGATATTATTTTTATAGCTGATCTACTTAGCATTTAGAGAAATAGGAAAGTGATCAGACACTATACGAAGTTTAGAAGAAAGAGAACAAGAGTACCTTGAAATCCAGTCTTGGGATAAAAGGGCTCTATCCAATTTGACTTGGATCAAATCATTCCCAGTATGACGATTTGACTAGGTGTAATCAATTCCTTCCAAGTCAATATCTAGTAAAGCTTCATCATTGATGTACTCCACTAGATCAGTTCTGTTATCTAATTGAGAAGGGAAACCACCCTTTTTCTCCTCATTTTTAAGAGGAGTATTAAAATCTCCCATGATCATCCAACTTGCTTCTTGAAACTGATTACAGATTTCTCTTAGTCTTTGAATATACTTTTGTCTGCCTTTCTAGTATTGGGAGCATAAATATTGATAAGGTTCCATGAGAAATTATCCTTCAGATAAATAACCTTAACCAGTAAAATGTTCTTCTCACTAAAAATAAAGGTGCAATCAACAGTCTTTTTGTTCCAAAATATGACTATGCCTCCAAAAGCTCCATCTGAGTCAACACCTATATTACCAAAATTTTTAAACACATGCATTTTTTCAACTTTATCTTTGTTCATTTTAGTTTCTTGAATAAGTAGAATATTTTTTTTATTATCTCTTACCAGATTCCTAAGGACATCCTGCTTATGGGGGCTATTAAGCCCTCTAACGTTCGAAGATATAACTTTCATTTAAAGGTTTGGAGAGCATATCTCAAGAATGGTTCTCTTCCTACCATCTGCTATGTTCCATTTTGCTTCTTGCTCCCGTGTTTTTTTATTGATGCCCTTCTTTTGTTTTTAGGGGTTCCCACATCAACCTTCTATTTTTGTCTTGTCTAAACTCCCCCTTGGTTTTGATTCTCTTTTTTTTTGTTGATTCAATCAGATTGTTGTAGTTTTGATTTCCTTTTTTGCCTAAATTTTTATTGGAGTTCTTTTTTTCCTTTATCTCTGTCCATGGAACTTCTTGACTTTCTACTGAGATCATATAACTCTCCATTCTTTCTTCATTCCAAAGATCCTCTATAGGATATGAGGTTTCATCATCACTTTCTTCAGAAATACTTCCATTGAGTTCATGCTCCCCATACTTTCCTTCTTCAGGGTTAGAGGGAATAGTACCAAAAGCGGAATTACTCTCTATAACTTGATTCTTGGCTTTGTTAGTCTCTATTTCTGTTTCATTCACCTTTGGAGGCTCTTGCTCATTTCTAACCTTAGCTAGTTCTTCGTTCTCTGTATCCAGCTTATTTTCCATGATAGTTTTGTTCTTTGCTCTTACACCTTCCTCAAGGTCATTGTTAACCTTTTCCTTAATACTTTCCTCCTGAGAGCTAGGTTCTAGACTAACTATAAGATTATCATTCAGATTAGATTTCTGCTTGTAGAATTTTTTAGGATCCCTCTTATTTCCTTCAGGCGCCTTCTCTTTTTGTTTATTTAATGGGCATTGTTTAGCCTAGTGTCCATCTTTTTTGCAAGTGAAACAGGCAAAGGGAACCAATTCATATTCAAAAGGTTGAATATGCTTACCCAACTTTGAATTGATTGAGATGACCTCCGACAGATCCGTATTTTGGTGTATATTCACACAGATTCTAGCATATACCAGTTTGGATTTTGCAGTTGTCATCGGATCTATCGAGAGGAGTTCTCAAAAATTTTCCAAACCTATGAAAACATCCTTGTGCTAGTATTCCATTGGGAGACCTGGTAACCTCACCCAAATAGGGTCTGTATCAAAGATATCTACGTTCAGATCAAGGTTAGTAACCCATTTTTGAAGAGCCAGAGATGATTTTCCGAACATCTAGGGGCTTCCACATAGCACTTTTGATAAATCTTCCATATTTGAGAAGACAAAAGAGAAAAACCCTTTTGGCATTGCTGCAATATCCACTTGACCCTTAAGTTTCCATTTAGGATATGTAAAGTCTCTGACCAACTAAATGTTAGGTCTTATCCCCATTAATTTTCCTACTAGCATTAGAGCCATTTTGGATACTATATGGTCCACTGGGGGATCAGGTAAGGAAATCCCAAAATAACCCTTACTTGGCTCAGAGATGTTAAAACTAGGAAAGGAAGACTTTCCAATTGGTTTGATCCCAAATAAAGATGACCAGATCACCATTATTGAAGACAAGTAGTTGATAAAAAGATAAAAATTGTTACAAGTAGTTGATAAAAAGAAAAAAAAAACCATTGAATTTCTTATTGAAGACATACTATATCACCATTGAAGAAGATTGGTGGTTCTCGTAAGCCCAAGTGACATTATCTAGAGTCTTAAGGAGATTTTTGAAATCATTAATGGTGGTCAGAGTATTAGAAGAATTAAATTTCTGGTTGAAATTCTCAATGGGTTTAGTGCCTCTTGACAACAGTAATCTTTTCCATTATAAATTTCATTGGTTCCCAAGAAAGTGTTGGTTGTTCCATAAATTCAAGAAAATTCAGAGCCATTTTCATCCTGAAAGCTTTTCTATTTATGGGCAGCCTTGATTTTGCTTGCAATAAGCCTATTTCTCAAATGAGTGTTCCAGTAATTTTTAATCTCATTCTTATTTTTCCTTGGAATGCGGTCTGCTATCAATGGCTACCTACAATTCTTAAACCAAGTTTTCTTTGAGTACATTTGCATTTTTTATAACCCAGTTCTAAGAGGAAAAAAATAAATCTTCCTTTCTTTATTTATTCCCTGAAGGATGGATTGACATGTTAGCAGGAAAGCAATCCAACCCAAATTACTATAATTCATTCCCCCCCCCCCC
>MU225954.1:184123-199488 GCA_018584345.1 Thuja plicata | reverse complement strand
GCCCAACCCCACCCTTTTCTCTTTTTTTTTTTTCAAAATTTATATTACATGCTATTTTTGTTTAAAGGAAGATTTTGTATAAAATTTACTTTATGTGTGGTGTCTATTTAAGTTTATTAATAATTTTTTTTTGTTTAATATAGTTTGTTTTCCATATATATATATATATTTAACTTGTTGTTTTAAAAAAAAACATCATTCTTAGATTTGGTTAAAATTGTCCAATAAATTTCCAGATTTGAATTTAATTCATATAACTAACTACTTTCAAAAAAGATTCATAACACTTTGTTGTTCAAAGTAATATTAGCCATAGATTGTTCATGAGAAGAAAATACATTCCTACAGATTTAACCTAGGGTTAGAATATTAAATCTTAAATCTGTTTAATAAATTGCAATATGTTTCTATTTATTATAGAGAAATGCATTTTTATTGCACTTATTACATGTAGGAATATCTAAGGAATAAACAGAAAATTACTCTTTAACTTCTAAATTAATGATCTGTCTTAAAAAGGAAGACACAGGTAGGTTAAATTTGTTAACCAAAATTCTTACATGTACAAGAATAACAATAATGCTTTCCATTAAAGACCATGAAGGTAACTCAAATTTACATCCTATATCTCTTTCATAGTAAATAGAAAACTACCCTAATCCCTACTAATATCCAAGTTGTTTTCCTTACTCAAATACAAGATTTAAATCGGGAATATACATAAGGAAATTATTTACTTCTTTTAAGAAATTTTACAGCAGTACAATAAAGTATTTGATACACAAAGGTCACAATCTCTGAAATTGTTTTGTTTCTAATAAAGAAGTAAATTTTCTTCTTTCCATTTTGAAACATAATCCACTAGGTGGTGCATCAACTCTTCATTTCTAGCTTAAAACAAAATCCACTAGGTAGTGTAGACAACAAATAATCTGTAACATCACAGAAAAGGAATAACCCATGGGAGCTCACCTCCTAGCCCAGGCCTCTTAGGAGGCCACCCTCGAGCTAGGGGAAACAAGAAGGGCAGGGTGTCAAAAAAAGAAACCACACTCAAAAATATGAACAAGAACACAACATAACTCCCAACCATGTCTTTAGCACAATTGGGTCAAAAGACCTCAATCTAAGGGTGAAGGTGGAAATACACAAGAAGGAGATTACCAAGCAATTTGCATCACTATGCACAAAATAAAACATGCCTTCCCAAGGCTCAACTAAAATTTCCAAAAGCTCCAATCCCACAACCAAAACCCTTATCACCCCCATAAGAAATATGCAAAAATAATAATAGCAATGGTAACATGGAGCCCATAACATCCATGACATCCCTCTTCTTCCCAAGAAGAGAATCTCAACTCTCAAGGTTTCCCAACTTTGCCCTTCACCCACAATTGACTATCTCCTCCATCCCAAGGGAAAGATAGGTCAATACACTCCCAAACACAACCTCAAAATCAACAAAAGGAAACAAGAAGGATATCTTTCAACAAACACAAACAACTCAACCATAATTGCACAACATGAAGTAAAAGAAAGTAAAATTAAGTGAATTTCAACAAGAACTAAATAAAAAAGAAAACATTTTAACCACACAAGGACAAGGAGTACCAGCCTTACTCCAAGCTATGGATTTTGTTGAGAAGATCCCTTGAGATGCTAGCTCTCCTTCTCTTGACTTTCCCCCCAAAACTTAGCCAAATCTCCTTCAAGCAAAAGAAAACATAAGGCTCCAAAAATGGAGAGTGGGAAATCATCCCCAACTCCCCTCCCTCTTTCCCCTAAAAGGACCCCTTTTCCAACTCCACCTCTTTCCCATCAAGAAGGTGGAGACATGTGTCATTCTTTCTTACATATGTCAAATTCCATGCAAGGAAGGGATTCCACTAACTTGGAGGAAGTGAGAGTCTTTCCCTTTCCCCCAAATTTTTGCCACTCTCAAAGAAGGGCAATAAAGAAGGCCTAGAAAAGAGGTTATGACACCCAAAACAATGAAAAACAACCCCTGACCCAAAGTACTATAGGAAAACTAGATAATCCTGACTCTAACTACCTCAAAGGACTAAATTTAACCCTGAAAAAGCCCCCTCAAGGATTGCATTCGAATTTCAAGGATAGCACTCAAGACTTGGGTAATCAAGGCAACTTACCACCCATGTTAACTCTACAACCTAGCCTAGGGTTAAACTCAACCCAAAGAACCACATAGGCATGCCATGTCACTTCACATGTGTCAATTGACACTAAAAAAAAGCACCTCAAAATAACACCATGACATGTTCTAAAATAAATTTACAAATAAGAAATAATTTAACAACCATGCAAAAGAACACATTTACAACATAATCACATTTACAATTTAGGTTATTGCCCCTTTAGGGCTAACCTTGGCCTCACAAGGATTTTCACAATTTAGCCCAAACTTGTTTCCCCGATCTTGAAACCATGGTTATTCCTCCTGCACACTTGAACAGAGCATCAGTAGTCCAAGAACAAAAAATACATATTCCCGATGTTTCACAATATAATATATTCCTTTAAACAAAGTTAATACATTGCCATTCAGAAAAATAGATCAATCATGAACATTTACTGATAATTCCTATTACAAATGGAAATCTCTTATCTAACCTACCAATATAAGCATTTGCAGAATTTTAAACCAAATATCACATTTACATGTCAGAAGATCATAATGCAGTATCAAACAAAATGAAAATAGCTAAATCATGTCATCCAGGACTGAGAATCATATATATAAACTCATCTAAGCATCATCGAAATAGAGTCATCATAAGATATCTATACTATAAAAGGTCCAAAATGAAATGTATCAAAATAAATGTATCCTCCAGATAAATATGATATAACAGTATCAGCTCTAAAATGGATGGTCGGGGTAGGACCTCACACAAATAAACTCTACAAAGACTAAAAAATGGACATAAAATTCAATTATTTGATAAAATTTCACATTAGAACATTGAAACTCAAAATTTCACAATAAACCTTTTATTCTGAGTCTCAAGTGTATCTTTTTCATAAGCTTGCATTACCAATTGAAAGTGGAAAAAACCATCATATCTTGTGAATTGACAATTCTAATTTAACTACATATTTTTATGAAGACAGTTAGAAGAAAATGTTTCATTTTCAACATGTTGGAGCTGTAGTGTTTTCAGCATGCCATATCTTGAATGATCACTTGTAGATGCAGTTTCCCAAAAATATTTTTCAGCCGAATAAGAAGCACTTCATATTCTTCATGTTTCTCCGATGGCTTGAAAGAAAGATGAGACAATAATTTTTAGATTAGAAGAATAATGATTTTTGTGAAGAGAATGACAACAATGCAGATATAGTAGTTTTCATGCCAATGAACAACAATCTATTTGAAAGGAGAACTAGTCCATTCATGAACAAAAGAGAAGGAAAATGGAAAGCAAACTTCTTATAAAGCAGAATTCAATACAGTTCTGAGGGAAAAATCATGACAAGAATATTGTAAAAATGTCCTTTTTGAAAATATTATAAAACAAGTTCATTTCAATCGACAATTACACATTAGTAACTATTCTAATATGAATAAAAAAAAACTACATAAAATAAATATCATTATAATCAAGTTAAGAATCTTACCAAGGGAGGAATTGATTCCCTAAAGGATACTTATAATCCTAAAATATTTTGGAGACTAAGCCTATAGGGTTGACTTTTATACAAAATGGAATTTATGTGCCTAAAAAAAATGGTTTGAAGGAAACCAAAAATTCATCTTAACAAGAAAGATAAAAAAATATTTAGCTCACTTCTCATTAAAAAATATCTTCCATAATGATGCTAAAGAAATGCCTTTATATAAAGATGCAAATTAGAAGTGAATCTGAACGACATCATTTAGTTGGCAAGAAAACTTGAACAAGAAAAAGAATGAGACAAGTAAGGTTTCTCCCAAGTAATAAATAATAACATTTGTACTCAACACGATAAATAAAAATAATAAGCCTAGCCTTCAATCAACGTAGCAAGAAAAGTTCAAAAGATAATGCCATTTTAAGCTAGGCTAGAAACTCTCTATGAGAAAAAGATAATATTGGAAGACCAAAGAAATGATCTATTGTCTAACCACTGAAGATTTCTATTTTAAGAATCCACCAAAATAGAAACCTCTGGTTTGGAATGTTACTTTATCCACAATGAGAAAACATAATAAGAGGACTGTAGATGACATGCCAATAGTGCAGCAGGATACACTAACATTTTCCAGCTGTAAAATGGTTACAAGAATATTAACAAAGAATCAGACCACAATTTTATATGTAGGTGTGTTACACTGGTTTTATTTTTCTTTCACCGATGTTATTTCTGTTTGTTTCTCCTATTTGTTATGAAGCTTTGATTTTTGAACTTTGTTTTGAACTTTATTTTGAACTTTCAAAAGTTCAAATTCCCATGTTCAAATCTGGCTTGCACGTCTAGCGTTGTCGCGGCTTCGTTTTGGCTATCTTTCCTTAATGTGGTTTTCCTCAATTTGAACTTTAATTTGAACTTTCAAAGTTCAAATTATACAAGTGCAAGCAGAAGATGACTCTTTATTATAAATTTAAGAAGTTGTCGCGTCTTTGGTTAAGTTTGTCTTTTTCAATTTGAACTTTCATTTGAACTTTAAAAGTTCAAATCTAAAGATTTTCATTTCAGATCTACAATGAATTTCATAATAAATAAAGGTAATGATGGTATAGATAGAGAATAAGCTGGAGCATTTCAAATTTTAATCAACCAGACCTTTTTCCAGGAGAGTTAATCTTCATTTTGTAAACTCAAAGGGTGTGAAATGACAGTTAATTAATGAGATGTTAGAATAATATCACTTCAACATTTAGTTTGCAGAGATGAAATGAAAGTTTAGGCGTGATGTGAATCTAGGTAGATCTTTTTCCTTTATAAATGAAGGTTATATTTCTTTTTTCTCATTCAGTCTTGATTTATTTCATCATCACGGAGCCAGAGATATGAAGGAGGTAATTTCAAAGTCGCAGCACTGAAATTTTCATGAATTCTTGTGAGTTGTCGAACTCTGAACTTCTAGCTTAAGAAGTCTATTGAAGAATAGCAAGTTTTCAAGTTTCTTCTCAAATTCCTTGTCTTCTTGTTCTATAAATTTAATTTTTAAATAAGATGAAGTATAACAGGTTGTCATTGCCTGAGTTGAAGTCCTCGTCTAGTCTAGTTAATTCTCTTCTAGAGTAAGAAGACACAACCCTCTTGAATGTGACTATTGAGTAAATTCTTGGAAGATTGAGAAAGCCCCAGAAAGGTTCTATAGCGGAGAAAACTATATACATAGTGGTTTTATTAAAGCCGCTTCTTTTTGAACTGTAACCTCATGCTCGAAGCTGGTTATGGAATGTATGAATCACTATGATGGAAATAAGAAGTGCATTCACACTAATTATGGTGAATTTTTAGTAAGGATTGATAGGGAAACGGTAATGTCCACCATGGGAATTCTAGATAAGGAGGAATCTGAAGCATGGACTATTGGTACGGCTTATTCATTCTTTACAGAGAAGAATAAATAGTATAGAAATGTAATTGCAAAGGCCTGGTTGCTAGACACTAAGAGGGGTGGCTCCCATCTTCCAAAACCCCTTACCCGCGAACATCTTATCCCCAAGATAAGAAATTTGGTTATTTTGTTAAACAGGGTTAAGGGAAATCATCGTACTTTTCATTGGGAAGATTGGATGTTCTTTTATGTACAAGTGTTAATGAAAGGAGAGAAATTATTGGACTCGGGTGAGCTCATTTATGAGAAGTTACATGAAGGGTTAGCCAACTTTGTTGGTATGAGAGATTTCCACATGTCCTCTGTCCTGTTTTATACTCTAGCCATTTCTAGACAATGGCCTAGGTTGCCTCATGAACCCTTGATGCCAGGAATTAAAATTTATGATTATTATCCCCTGTTGTAGCTAAAGAGATGTTCAGAGAATTTTCCCAGAGTTAATGATGTATTTTTGGGTCATTTGGTTTTTGAATTACGTGGGAGCTTATACAAAAGGTTATTTGATGAATCCATACAACTAATTCAAACCTATGACAGTTTCTTTATTCAATTTCCCAGATTACCTACATCAGAGTAGGTGGATTCAAGGGTGAGCCCTTCAGGTTGCCCAAATATGCGCTAGATCATGTAGTACTCACATAGGTTTGTAGACAGTTGGCAATTATAGATAACAACTTAAAAGGAGAGAAACCTTTAGGAATTACTTTTCCTATGGAATTAGGACATAACTATTGTAATTTGACCTTAGATGCGCTCAATTTAGCAGCATAAGTCAAAAGCTTTAAGCTCAAAACATATATTGCACGCCCAAAATTTGATAGTAAGGGTTTTGCTAGGTCTTACCTGGGCATGACAAAAGGCTTCACCCACATAGATCAATTGGAGGACTACTGGGAATATTGTGAGGATGAATTTGAGGTGTGCAAGAAACTATGGTCCCACCACACTTTGAGGAAAATGGTATGAATGAAACTTCCTATGAGCAATAAAGGAGTTAAAGAGTGCAAAGATGAAGAATTGCTAGATTCTGAATACAACAACAAAGTACATAACAAGCCCCTTGCAGAAATATATTGGAATAGAAAAGAGGAGGATAGTATTCAATACAAGACATTTAATGTGATAAGAAGAACAAAAAAATGGTTAAGGGAGAAAAGACTGGGCAAGTTAAAGATTTTTGAGCCAGAAACTCATGTACAAACCTAGGATACTCTGTTTCTTGAAAATGAAACCTCTTCTCGTAATTTTCCTATTGAACTTGATATTGCAGGTATAATTGATTTGGATGTCAACTTAAAAATGAGGGCTTCCTCAACAGTGAAATATCCTACTCCAAGAAGGACTACATGTTCCCAAAGCAAGAGGCTGAAGAAGGTTGCAATTAACCATGAAGTTGTAGAATTGGACTCTGTTGAGGAAGAACAAACTCCTATGGAAGGTCAGGCTTTGGATGTGATGAATTTAGATAATGTTGAAGGGTGTAGAGAAATAAGTAAAGAATAGGGCACCAATGACACTCTATCTATTGATTCGGCTGTGTTATAAACCCCTCATGCTAAAGATTCAACAGATACACCAGCATGGCTCCAATCCTCTATCATCAAAAAGAGGAGTATTGTACCAATTTCTCTTCCTGGTAATGACATGGTGAGCATATGTTTAGGCAAATAAGTAAAGATTAAAAAGCCCAAGATTGAGGCAATGATAGACACAGATGCTAAGACTAGACCCTGGTTTGCATAAATTGCCATTCCTAAGAATCAGAAGAATTTAGATGAGGTAACAACCGAAGATTTCAAGGTCAAAAAGGTTGACCTGGGAGTGGCTACTCATACAATAGTTAAACATTTGGAATTCTCCACAAAGAAAATTGTATCAAGAGCCTAGAAGGATGAGAAAGACAAGCAAGAGATGAAATTAGAAATCTCCCAAGTGGTGGAGTATATTTACTCTATTCATCATCCAGATCATGTCTTAACGACACAGACCCCATTAGCTTTTGATATGAAATCTCCAGATAATCAACAGATGAAGGAGAAGATTCTATGTAAAAAGTCAAGTGTTGAAGTATATTCCTAGTTGTTAGATTCAGTGATTGATCATGTAAGCAAATACATAGATGATCTCAGTCAAACCTATGAAGATGTTGTTGCTGCTAAAGATAGTGTGAATGCAGAGGTGACCAAATGGGATAAAGAAAAGACTCAGTGGATGGAGGTGATGGTCTAGAAGATAGAGGTAAATAAATATGGTATAACAAAATTCCTATCTAAGAGGCCAATTGTAGGATTTGATGATGAAATCCTTTTTGTTTCACAAGATCATTTGGACTGAAGGAACTCTATTATAAAACAGGGTATTGAGGAATCCGGTAAACTGATGAAAGAACTCACTGCCTTAACAGGCATAATGAATAATGATCTCAGATTCATCAAAGTGCAGTTGTTCAAGGAGGTTTAAAAATCTTTACAGAAGCCGGAAGAAATGAAATAGGCTTTCAAGGACAAAGTTAGTGTGGTTAAAGAAATAAAAATGGTCACACCTAAGGAATTCTCGTATGTTGCCGAAATGAAATCTATGCTTATTGTGTGCCAAGATCATTTGATGTCACACAAAGATAAAGTTGTGCTGGTCGGTAGGGAAAATAAAGTATGGAAGCGAAGAATTGTGCATATTGGCATCCCAAATTGTAGTACCCACCCTTAGTTTTCTTTTCTGTTTCAGTTTTCAAACTCTCTTAGGCATTTTTATGTATGTGTTGGCTATTTCAGATAGTTTTGAGGATATTCATGTATTGCATTTCATTATATTATCGATTCATGGCTTGTGTATTATATCTCTGGTTTACATGTGATTTATGATTATTTTATGATGCTTATGTATATGTTAGGATTTCATTTGGATTATGGTTTTCTAACTATACTGACCCTATATCTGTATGTGCATGGGTCATTTGTATGTTTTGCATTATTGTTTGATGTGTTTGGTATGGTATGGGATAGAGTCATAGTTACTTGCTTCACCGAGATCCACACAATAAACTAGTCTCAACCATTGTCTGCTTTATTATATGCATGTATGTTTGTTTTTGTGATGACAGGTTTGCAGGTACCGGGCTATGTCTTCCCTGAATTGGCAAGAGTGAGCGTGTCCTATCGCAATATCTCAATGGTAAGAGAGGGGAGATAGTATCAGGTCCATATCTATATCCTAAACCTTTATTTTTTCCTAAGTATTGGATGAGTATCAGTTTAATGGTACCCTACCCCAATTTGTCTAGTTGACCTAAATTTGTGGATCCCATCCTTGAGAGTGTTTGAGTTTGATTTTGTTGATTTTAGTTGAGTGTATTGATTTTGTGTGAATTATCATGTGATTTATTTAAATAAGTATTGTTGGAATTAATTATTAAATATACGGTATTTAATTAATTAAAATTAGTTGAATATCTATGTTTAATTGAGAAAATTAATTAAAGTACAAATATTGAATATTTGGATTTAATTAAATATTTAATTGAAATTAGAGTTATATTAGCTTTTATGATTTATTAAATAATTAAATAGTTGAGTGCATGGATAAGATTGTGCTTTAAATATTTAATATATTATTTAATTAATCACTTGTGGATTTTAATTATTGAAATTAGAGTTTGAATTAAAAAGGCAAGTTGTTTTAAAGAGTCAAAGTTGAGTTGCACAATTAAAGGGATATTTTTTATTAATAATTATTATTTTCTTTCAATTTTGAAAGTGGAGTTAACTAGGTTTAGTGGAGTGTCTATTTTGTGATTGCTTGAAAGGTGGAAGCTGATTCTATTTAGGGAAATTCTCTTATCATTTCCTCATAACAGGTTTTTGGAAGAAGAATTTTGGAGGAGAAATTTTGTGTGAGCTTCTTGTGTTCTTGCTATTGTGTGAAATTGTTGTGGTTAGAGGCTTAGAGGAATTGAAGAGATCCTTTCTTTGGAGGCTTTGTGATTCTGGATCTACAGTCAGATTTGAATTCGGAGGGCTTCTAGATTCTCTATTTCTCAAAAGGCTTCTTTGTCAAATTCATGGTTGAATTTGAGGTAGGGTTTGAAAAACCATTTGTTAATTTCAAATTTTTGTAAAATCTCTCTTCCTTGTGCTTGGTTGATTTTATTTTCTTTATTAGGAGTTATTTGATGTTCTTGTTAATTTGGGTGTTCTTGAAACCCTAGCTCTAGTATTTTTAGAGAAAAATATAACTTAGCATAGTAGGGTTATGCTGTTAAATTTCATGGAAAAATACCTAATGGAAGACCGTTAAATCAGAAAAATCAATCAGCCTATAGTAGGAACTATAGTGGGAAGAAAATATTTGATCCTAGAAAATATTTCCTTTCGAAAATTAAATTGTTCCAAAAAAACTAGGTCTCTGGAAAAATACAGAGAAAAAATAATATTACACTAGTCAAAAGATTTAATCCAGAAAAGGACAAAATGGGAGAAAAACAAAGAAAGAAAAGTTCTTTCTTAATTTCCATTTTTAGAATTTATATTTTAAAAAATAATAAAAAAAAAATAAAAGGTGATTTGAAAAATGTTAGTAACAAAATTTGTTAAAAAAATTTATTTAAAAAAAAATTAATGAAGGTGGAGGTGGGGGCCACCAAACCGCCCCCACTTCCCAAGGAGGGCGCGACAAGGGAGACCATCGGCGCGGCAGCCGAAGCTGTCGGCCACAGCCAGGGCCCCGACGCCTCCTTCCGTAAAGGAAGGGAGCCAGCGGGTAAGGAGGGAGTATGGGGTGGGGGCAACATACCCCATCCCCACTATATTTTATTTAATTTTTTTTTATTAATTTAGATTTTAATTAATTCAAAATTTAGTTTTTAATTAATGTTATTTTAATTAATTCTTAGTTTAAGTAATATTCAATAAATATTTTGAATGAATTTTTTATTTTTTATTTTTATCATATTGTTAATTATTAATAAAAGGGGTTTTATTAATAGTTTTAATAATTATTGTTAGTAAAATAATAATAGTATTATTATTGGACGAATAATATTAATGTCTATTAACAATGTTACATCTATGTCTTCATCATTGTTGTAATTATAGTCGAATTTAGTAATTATTTTAATAGGTTAATTTATATATGATGGACTTTATAAATTAACCTATAGGGATTATTTACTACGCATTTTCCTTCGAAATTTTAATTATAATTTGTTAGTAATTTAAAATGATAAACGAATTTGCATAATAAGATGTTATAAATTTGTTTATCACAATGTTGTCATTGTGTTATCACTGAATTTTGCATTAGAACCTTTTATAGCTGTATATATATGTCACTACGTGTGATTGTTCTTTCTGAAGATGTGTGTATCATGCCTTAATGTTTTTGGATATTTATCAAAATAAATTAGGTATTCTTTCCTTGTATAGGATGTCTTCAGTTTTGGGTATCTGTTGGGGATAGATAACCTTAAGGATGTAAAACCAGAGGTTTTGGGGTTTTAGTTTCTTCATGGTATCGTATGTGGTTGTCATTGCATGTTTCTAGGATGTCATCATGGTCTTGATCCCTTATACCCAACCCGAGTCGGTTATGTTGTATTTTATGATCTTGTGAGGATACTTTCAGTGGTTATGGTTATTTGATAACCAATGTGATCCTGTATGGGCAGGAATCAGTTTGAGGTTTATGTATTACCTTCATGATTTTGTTATGAGGCTAGGTAGGTTAACTACGTGTACAGAGGGGAAGTGGCTTGCAATGGGTCTAGGGCTCTAAGTGGCTACTAGGGTAATTCATTGGAAAGTTACTTAATAAGTGAAAATATGAAACATTAAAGGGGTTTTAAAATGAACTAATAAGATGTTTGAGTCTCTACCCATGCCTTAAGTGTTATTGTATGCTAGGATGGGAGTTAGGATCCACATAGAGTCACTCAGAGGCCAAGGTCCAAGAGGGACTACTAGGGTTACCTTCAAGGGTAGACTTATGTGATGACACTTCCCTATATACAGCTTAGGTTATCCTACAAGTGTCGGTTACCTCTGGTCTTGTGTAGATTTCCTTATTGTGGATTAGAGAACTTCTAGGATCTTACTATGCATTTCTGTATGATGTCATGTATATCTATGATCTTTCCTTCATGTTCTATACTCGTGTGAGAGGGCCTGTTACTATCTCCTCAACACAGTGGGAGTGGAACTTTGGTTCCACGTGGTCGGGTGGTGGTGATTCTTATTACCATTGAGATCTTACAGTTCGTTTTCAATTCTTCCTAGTCTTATGAATACTTGTTTAGTTTCATGAGTTGATTCAAGAATTATGCCTAAAACTAGAGCTTCTAGAGGTCATGGTAGAGGCTGAGTTGGTGGTCGTGGAAGGGGTAGGGATCACATTCCTTCCATGAGTGTCACTCAAGGCAATGCTCATCAACATAGTAGAGAGGAGCAGAGGGAAGAACATCAGTCTAGGTCTAGAGAGCTGGACATTAGGCAGATGTTGCAAGTGATTTTGAATCATCTTCCTGAGTAGGGTAGAGTGTAGAAGGATGTTTCACATCATTCTTAGATAGAGAAGAGAGAGAGAGGGTGAGATCTAGGAGCCCTCTGAGGAGGACCATCACAGTGGATCCTAATGTGGTGGTAGAAGACCATATGAGGGATATCAGAAGAGTGAGACCTACTCTTTTTGATGGGAAAGGATCAGGATCAAAGGCTGAGACATGACTTATTGCCTTGGAGAGAAGTTTCACCATGCATCCATTTAGTAGAAATACTAAAGCTAGGTATACAGTGATGCAACTCTCTAATTTTGCAACACTATGGTGGAAGATAAAAGAGGAGAAGTTAGGGCTTCACATGGATACAGTGACTTGGGAGTTGTTCCTTGAGAAATTCTGAGAGTGCTTCCTCTGAGACCAGTGGAGGAAGTAGCGAGATGATGAATTTCATAATCCGAGGTAGTTAACCTTGTCAGTGGTATAGTGTGAACATCAATTCTTCAAGCTCAAGCAGTATACAGGCTATGGTCATGATTCAGTCATTATGATTCAGTATTTTGTTAGGGTGCTCAATGAATGCATCATTGGGGAAGTTAGACTCTTTGAGCCTATGACCCTCATAGAAGAAGCAATTAAAGCTACTCTTGCGAAGGCAAATCTATCTTTGGGCCATGGTGGACAGTTGGGAGTGCAGCCTAGTGTACCTACTTCTGGTTTAAGAGGTAATCATTCTTAGAGATATGAGAATTATAGAGGTCCTTCTACCTTCCCAAAAGGTAATCAGTATCAACAACAGGGAGGAATCATTCCTTCTAATTTTAGTGGTCCTTAGATTAGGAACTTCCATGATATTCAGCACAACAAACACAATCAGGTAGCTCAACCAGCGCAGAGTGTGCATCAGGATGTCAGTAGGGGTAGTGTTTAGTAGTCTTGTGCACCTTTTGTTAGAGGAGATGGTAGCAGAGGAGCTTGGTTTACATGTGGGAAGTTTGGACATATTTTTGTCAATTGCCCTTAGCGCGCACCAAAGTTCTTAGGACAAAGGCCAACAATGTCTGAGCCTACAGTTGGGAGTGTTGGTATGTCTCAAAGAGCATATGCATAATTTGATCATCCTCCAGCTGTGTATCATGCTCCTATGATTAAGGCTGCGATTAGAGGACCAACAGCTAGTTTCCACATTCCTACAGTGGGGAATGATCGCCAGTGATCGAATCAAAGACCTGGGAAGGGTCCTATGGTACCCACACTTTGAGTCTTTTGTGACTCGGTAGGATACTTTGTGTTGAGAGATTCACATCTCTATCTTTGTTGTAGGCTTCCAGGAGTAAGCCTAGTTTTAGGGGAGGAGGATGTAGTACCCACCCCTTAGTTTGCTTTCTTTTTTGATTGACAAACTCTTTTAGGCATTTTTATGTATGTGTTGGCTATTTCAGATAGTTTTGAGGATATTCATGTATTGCATTTCATTATGTTATCGATTCATGGCTTGTGGATTATATCTCTGGTTTACATGTGATTTATGGTTATTTCATGATGCTTATGTATATGTTAGGATTTCATTTGGATTATGGTTTTCTAATAATACTAACCCTATATCTATATGTGCATGGGTCATTTATATGTTTTGTATTACTGTTTGATGTGTTTGGTATGGTATGGAACAGAGTCGTAGTTACTTGCTTCGACGAGATCCACATGATAAACTAGTCTAAACCATTGTCTACTATATTATATGCATGTATGTTCATCTTTGTGATGACAGGTTTGCAAGTACCGGGCTACGTATTACCTGAATTGGCAGGAGTGAGCATGCCCTATCTCAATATCTCAATGGTAAGAGAGGGGAGATAGTATTTAGGTCTAATCCATACTTTAAACCTTTATTTTGTGCTAAGTATTGGACGAGTATCAGTTTGATTACCTTACTCAAATTTGTCTAGTTGGCATAAATTCGTGGATCCCATCCTTGAGAGTGAGTTTGATTTTGTTGATTTCAGTTGAGTGTATTGATATTGTGTGAATTATCATGTGATTTATTTAACTAAGTATTATTGGAATTAATTATTAAATATAGGGTATTTAATTAATTGAAATTAGTTGAATATCTATGTTTAATTGATAAAATTAATTAAAGTATAAATATTGAATATTTGGATTTAATTAAAATTAGATTTATATTAGCTTTTATGCTTTATTAAATAATTAAATATTTGAGTGCATGGATAAGATTGTGGTTTAAATATTTAATCTATTTAATAAATTATTTAATTAATTACTTGTGCATTGTAATTATTGAAATTAGAGTTTGAATTCAAAATGCAAGTTGTTTTAAAGAGTCAAAGTTGAGTTGCACAATTAAAGGGATATTTTAAATTTTAAATTATTATTTTATTTCAATTTTGAAAGTGGAGTTAACTAGGTTTAGTGGAGTATCTATTTTGGGAATGCTTGAAAGGTGGAAGTTGATTCTCTTTAAGGGAATTCTCTTCTCATTTTGTCATAACAGGGTTTTGGGAAAAGAATTTTGGAGGAGAAATTTTGTGTGAGCTTATTATGTTCTTGCTATTGTGTGAAATTGTTGTGGTTGGAGGCTTCGAGGAATTGAGAAGATCCTTACTTTGGAGGCTTCGTGATTTCGGATCTACAGTTGCATTCGAATTCGGAGGGCTTCAAGATTCTCCATTTCTCAAAAGGCTTCTTTGTCAAATTCGTGGTTGAATTTGAGGTAGGGTTTGAAAAACCCTTTGTTGATTTCAATTTTTTGTAAAATTTGTCTTCCTTGTGCTTGGTTGATTGTATTTCCTTTATTAGGAGTTATTTGATATTCGTGTTAATTTGGGTGTTCTTGAAACCCTAGATCTAGTATTTTTAGGAAAAGATATAACTTAGCATAGTAGGGTTATGCTGTTAAAATTTCGTGGAAAAATACTTAATGGAAGACCCTTAAATCAGATAATCAATTAGCCTATAGTAGGAACTATAGTGGGAAGAAAATATTTGATCCTAGAAAATATTTCCTTTGGAAAAATAAATTGTTCCAAAAAAACTAGGTCTCTAGAAAAATATAGAGAAAAAAATAAAATTACACCAGTCAAAAGAATTAATCTAGAAAAGGACAAAATGGGAAAAAAACAAAGAAAGAAAAGATCTTTCTTGATTTTTCATTTTCATAATTTATATTTAAAAATAATAAAAAAATAAAAGGTGATTTGAAAAATGTTAGTAACAAAATTTGTTAAAAACAAATTATTTAAAAAAAAGTTAATGAAGGTGGAGGCGCGGGCCACCAAACCCACCCCC
>MU225954.1:147557-184118 GCA_018584345.1 Thuja plicata | reverse complement strand
CCAACCCCCCCCCCCCCCCCCCCCCCCCCCCCCTCCCAAGGAGGGCGCTACAGCCGAGGCCCCCGCGGCTCCTTCCGTAAATGAAGGGAGCCAGCAGGTAAAGAGGGAGTATAGGGCAGGGACCACGTAACCCCCCACTATATTTTATTTTATTTATTTTTTTATTAATTTAGATTTTATTTAATTTAAAATTTAGTTTTTGATTAATGTTATTTTAATTAATTCTTATTTTAATTAATATTCAATAAATATTTTGAATGAAATTTTTATTTTTTTATTTTTATAATCATATTGTTAATTATTAATAAAAAGGGTTTTATTAATAGTTTCAATAATTATTGCTCGGTTTATTTATAATGTTATTTGATTGTTGTTTTTTATATATTTAAATATAAGTTAAACATTAATATTTATATATATAAAGAGATTTTATTCTATCAGGACAATTATTTTAATGGACATTTTTTTTACAAATGGTGTAAGTTAAATAATAATAGTATGATTATTGGACAATTAATATTAATGTCTATTAACAATGTTACATCTATCTCTTCATCATTGTTGTAATTATAGTTGAATTTAGTAATTATTTAAATATATTAATTTATATATGATGGACTTTATAAATTAACCTATAGGGATTATTTACTATGCATTTTTCTTGGAAAATTAAATTATAATTTGTTAGTAATTTAAAATGATAAACAAATTTGCATAATAAGATGTTATAAATTTGTTTATTACAATGTTATCACAATGTTGTCATTGTGTTATTACTGAATTTTGCATTAGACCCTTTTGTAGATGTATATGTCTCTATGTGTGGTTATTATTTCTGAAGATGTGTGTATCATGCCTTAATGTTTTTGGATATTTATCAAAATGAATTAGGTATTCTTTCCTTGTATGGGATGTCTTCATTTTTGGGTATCTATTGGGGATAGATAACCTTAAGGATGTAAAACCAGAGGTTTTGGGGTTTTGGTTTCTTCATGGTATCGTATGTGGTTGTCATTGCATGTTTTTTGTGATGTCGTCATGGTCTTGATCCCTTAGACCCAACTTGAGTCGGTTATGTTGTATTTTATGATATTGTGAGGATACTTTCAGTGGTTATGATTATTTGAGAAACAATGTGATCTTGTATGGGAATGAATCAGTTTGAGGTTTATGTATTACCTTCATGATTTTGTTATGAGCCTAGGTAGGTTAACTAAGTGTATAGAAGGGAAGTGGCTTGGAATGGGTCCAGGGCTCTAAGTGGCTACTAGGGTAATTCATTGGAAAGTTACTTAATAAGTGAAAACATGAAACATTAAAGGGGCTTTAAAATGAACTAATAAGATGTCTGAGTCTCTACCCATGCCCTGAGTGTTATTGTATGCTAGGATGAGAGTTAGGATCCTTGTCTTCATGAAAGGATTACGGAGCCACATAGAGACACTTGGAGGCGAGGGTCCAAGAGGGACTACTAGGGTTACCTTCAAGGGTAGACTTATGTGATGACACTTCCCTATATATAGCTTAGGTTATCCTACGAGTGTCGGTGACCTCTGGTCTTGTGTAGAGTTCCTTATTGTGGATTAGAGAACTTCTAGGATCTTCCTATGCATTTCTGTATGATGTCATGTATATCTTTGATGTTTCCTTCATGTTGTATACTCGTGTGAGTGGGCCTACTACTATATCCTCAGCACGGTGGGAGTGGACCGTTGGTTCCACATGGTTGGGTGGTAGTGATTCTTATTACCATTGAGATCCGACGGTTTGTCTTCATGCTTGGATGATCCTTGTTACAGTTCTATCATCTTAGTCTTCCCAGTCTTATGGAGACTTGTTCAGTTTCACGAGTTATATACTACCATATGTGGATATTGGTTGGAATCCTATCAAGGATGTATTGTATTATTATGTATCAGTGCATACCCTGCAAATTGTACAGTGGATGCTAATTCATGTATGCATACCTTGGGTATCAGATGTATATGTGGTCTTATATTATGAGATGTATATTGGATTCAGTTGATGTATCCATTATGTTAGTTCTTCATAGTTGTTATTCATAGATTATTTTGCTTAATTAATTCTACGTCAAGGAACCCTCAAGAAATGTTATCCTTGTTGAGTTGTACTTATGTGTACGTCATGTACTTCATTACATGGCTTCCACACTGTTATCATTATTGTTTGTAAACATTTTAAGAAATATTATCCCGTTAACTTAGTGTCTTGTTTAGGTTAGTTATCCTGGGTTCCCTAGCGGGGCATTACACAAATCATCAGCTTGTGGTCAAATTTTCAACTGAACATCTAGAGTGGAGGAAATTACAGGCCCAGTCTTCATCAGCCATGACACCATCATAAACCTAGATGCCCCGTGGAATAATCGTGCAAGATTGATCATTTAGTTGTTTTATTCTATTTCTTATTGTTTCCTGTTGAACTCTGATCTTTTAATTTTCACTCCTTAGTGGATTTAGTTTTAAAAACTTCCAAATTTTTTTTATTTCTCATGGTATATATGGCTTATTATGACCGAGAAAAGGGGTCATCCAAATCTTTTAATCTTAATTTTAGTAAGTTCTTAGTATTTTCCAGATACTTAAAAGATTTTACAATTTGAAGGATATTTTGATCTATTGGTTGAAATACAATATATACATATATCACATCTTTGGTGTGGTCATTTGAGTATATGAATGTAATTTCTATTGGAATTTCATTTTTTATCATGATATGCTACCATATTTTATTTAGATTGTGAAGTGGATTTAGTGTATCTATAATTTATCTTAGATTAGTTGTGGATGTGATTTTTTTTGTCTGAATCTTAGCACTTCATTACATAAACTTTTATTTCATTTTAAATATGACGATTGAACCTTTAATAAATCGGGGTAAAAAGTATTATCTATGAAATTTTCTTCATTGATTCATGGAAAGCATAATTGAAAACTATTGAAGAGGAAGTTGCACCTATATGTAGAGGGACTTGACCATTAAGGTGAATCCCATCTGTTAATTAATTGATTTTTCCCACAGGGTTGTAGAGGTTTATTTTCTTGATCATCTTTGATTAATTTTGGGGATAAATCTGCTAACTAACAAATTTTTGGCGATTCTATTGGGGAACTGATACTAAGTGGGGCCAATTTTAAATTTTATATATAAATGAGTATTCATGGTGTTACCTGCTGATGTTATACCTTGACAAGAAGAAACCCCTCTAGTATTGCAGTCTAATTTGTATTTTCTAGACACTTAGGAAGACATTATTGTTGATCTCAACCCTTTAGCTTGGAAACTAAGAACCAACAATCAATAGTATCGACAAGTGAGAATGGTAATTGAGGAAGAAGAGGAAATAGGAGAATAGTTAAGAGGAATTAATATAGCTCAGGAAGCCACAATTGTGGATAGATAAGCCCAAGGGATTTAAGACTTAAATTCCTGATTCCAAACATTTTACTAGGTCTTAGGTGAAGTAGGGGTTAGTAGATCAGGATTTAGAAGACCTTAAATGACTTACTAGAACCCTTGATTTAACCTTACCTCAGCCATCCAAACATAAGCGTAAACCAGCTCAGAAATCTATGGCCTCACCATCATTTCATGCTCTAGTCCTTTCAAGGATACCTAGACCCTTGAATATTAATGTTCCCCCTATTTTAAATAGTATGGATGCTAATCTGTGGGGTGCTTCTGTGGGACCTCTAAACCTTCCAACACATCATTCTTTACCTAAAGGTGCTAAAGATGTGTTTCCATGATTTACTAGAGATGGGAAGGTCTCAGTTGAGGAACATTTGAATACTGTTATTGTGGCTAGTGGTGTCCTAGCGGTACAACACAAAGATGTAGTTGTGAGAGTATTTGTTCAAAATTTGTCTGAAGGTGCTACAGAATAGTTCAACCATCTTCTAGTAGCCTCCATAATAGTGTGGGCTGATATGAAGACAACTTTTTAAAATAGGTTTAAGAGTGCGCAAGAAGAGCACTCACATTTGGCTGAGTTGAGACAGATAAAAAAAGATATACATGAGCTAATGTGTGATTATGTGGCCAAATACAATAAATTGGTACATAAGATACCTACTGGGAAAAGGCCTACCCTAGAGAATCATAGGTGTTTCTTTGTAAATTTAATACCTCATGACCTCATATTTCATCTACGTAGGAGTAGACCAACAGATTTGGGTGTGGCCCAAACACAAGCAATTGAATTGGAGGATGATTTAATCACTATAGGGAAGTGGAGGAAGGAAGTTCAAACTCTTCACACACAAGAATCTTTGTCTTCATCAGATCCTATGGTCTAGTGACTTGCAAATGATAGTTCAACCATCTTCCAGTAGCCTCCATAATAGGGTGGGTTGATATGAAGACAAATTTTTAAAACAGGTTTAAGATTGTGCAGGAAGAGCACTCACATTTGGCTCAGTTGACACAGATGAAAAAAGAGATACATGAGCTAATGTGTGATTATGTGGTCAAATACAATAAATTGGTACATTAGATCCATATTGGGAAAATGCATACCCCAAAGAATCATAAGTGTTTCTTTGTAAATTCAATGCCTCATGACCTCAGATTTCATCTATGCAAGAGTGGACCAGCAAATTTAGGTGTGGCCCAGACACAAGCAATTGAATTGGAGGATGATTTAAACATTGCAGGGAAGTGGAGGAAGGAAGTTCAAACTCCTCAAGCATAAGCATCTTCATCTTCATTGGACCCTATGGTTAAGAGACTTACAAATGATATGATTTAATATGCATTTTCCTTGGAAAATTTAATTATAATTTGTTAGTAATTTAAAATGATAAAAACATTTGCATAATAAGATGTTATAAATTTGTTTATCACAATGTTGTCATTGTGTTATCACTGAATTTTGTATTAGAACCTTTTATAGCTGTATATATATGTCACTATGTGTGATTTTTCTTTCTGAAGATGTGTGTATCATGCCTTAATGTTTTTGGATATTTATCAAAATGAATTAGGTATTCTTTCCTTCTACAGGATGTCTTCATTTTTGGGTATCTGTAAAATCAAAGGTTTTGGGGTTTTAGTTTCTTCATGGTATTGTATGTGGTTGTCATTGCATGTTTCTCTGATGTCATCATGGTCTTGATCCCTTATACCCAACCTGAGTCAGTTATATTGTATTTTATGATCTTGTGAGGATACTTTCAGTGGTTATGGTTATTTAAGAACTAATGTGATCCTGTATGGGCAGGAATCGGTTTGAGGTTTATATATTATCTTCATGATTTTGTTATGATCCTAGGTAGGTTAACTAAGTGTATAGAGGGGAAGTGGCTTGCAATGGGTCAAGGGCTGTAAGTGGCTACTAGGGTAATTTATTGGCAAGTTACTTAATAAGTGAAAACATGAAACATTAAAGGGGTTTTAAAATGAACTAATAAGATGTCTGAGTCTCTACCCATGTCTTGAGTGTTATTGTATGCTAGGAAGGGAGTTAGGATCCTTGTCTTCACCAAAGGATTACTGAGCCACATAGAGTCACTTTGAGGCCAGGGTCCAAGAGGGACTACTAGGGTTACCTTCAAGGGTAGACTTATGTGATGACACTTCCCTATATACATCTTAGGTTATCCTACGAGTGTCGGTTACCTTTGGTCTTGTGTATATTTTCTTATTATGGATTAGAGAACTTCTAGGATCTTCCTATGCATTTCTATATGATGTCATGTATACCTTTGATGTTTTCTTCATGTTGTATACTTGTGTGAGTGGGCCTATTACTATCTCCTCATCATGGTGGGGGTGGACCTTTGGTTCCACGTTGTCGGGTGGTAGTGATTATTATTACCATTGAGAGCTGACGGTTCATCTTCAATTATTCCTATTCTTATGGAGACTTGTTCAGTTTCATGAGTTGTATATACTCGTACCATATGTGGATATTGGTTGTCATCCATTCAAGGACGTATTGTGTTATTATGTATTAGTGCACACCCTGCAACTTGTATAGTGGATACTAATTCATGTATGTATACCTTGGGTATCAGATGTATATGTGGTCTTATATTATGAGATGTATATTGGATTTATTTGATGTATCCATTATGTTAGTTCTTTATAGTTGTTATTCGTAGATTATTTTGATTAAGTAATTCTACATCAAGGAATCCTTGAGAAATTTTATCCTTGTTGAGTTGTACTTATGTGTATGTCATGTACTTCATTGTATTCCTTCCACACTGAAATCATTATTGTTTGTAAACATTTAAATTTTTTTTATCTTGTTAACTTAGTGTCTTGTTTAGGTTAGTTCTCCTGGGCTCCCTGGTAGGACATTGCACTTGGTATCAGAGCCCACGTTTCTACACTGGGAGCTTTGGGAAATTTGTATGCCCATTAGTATTCTTTTGGTTGAAAACTTGAAACAAACATAGACATAAAAATATGATGTATTTAAAGCCATTCCTTTGTGATTATTTTTTCTTTTTGATGTTATTTGGTTTTGATTTTGGTTTTCAGTTGTGGTTTAGTTCTCTGGTTGATTCAAGAATTATGCCTAAAACTAGAGCTTCTATAGGCCATGGTAGAGGCTGAGTTAGTATCTGTGGAAGGGGTAGGGATGATAGTCCTTCCACGAGTGTCAGTCAGGACAGTGCTCATCAACATAGTAGAGAGGATCAAAGGGAAGAGCGTCAGTCTCAGTCTGGAGAGCTAGACATTAGGCAGATGTTGCAGGTGATTTTGAATCATCTCCCTGAGAAGGGTAGAGTGGAGAAGGATGTTTCACATCATTCTCAGATAGAGAAGATAAAGAGAGGGTGAGATATAGGAGCCCTTTGAGGAGGAACATCATAGTAGATCCTAATGTGGTGGTAGTGAACCATATGAGGGATCTCATAAGAGTGCGACCTACTCTTTTTGATGGAAAAGGATTAGGATCAGAGGCTGAGACATGACTTATCACCTTGGAGAGGAGTTTCACCATGCATCCCTTTAGTAATAATACTAAAGCTAGGAATGTAGTGATGCAACTCTCTAATTTTTCAACAGTGTGGTGGAAGATAGAAGAGGAGAAGTTAGGGCTTCACATGGATACAGTGACTTGGGATTTTTTCCTTGAGAAATTTTGAGAGAAATTCCTCTGAGATTAGTGGAGGAAGCAATGAGCTAACAAATTCAATAACCTGAGGCAGTTAACCTTGTCAGTGGTAGAGTGTAAGCATCAATTCTTTGAGCTCAAGAAATATGCAGGATATGGTCATGATTCAACCATTATAATTCAACTTTTTTTTAGGGGGCTTAATGAATGCATCATTTGGGAAGTTAGACTCTTTGAGCCTACGACTGTCAGAGAAGTAGTCATTAAAGCTGCTCTTGCAGAGGCAAAACTATCTTTGGGCCATGGTGGACAGTTGGGAGTGAAACATAGTGTACCTACTTCTGGTTTCAGAGGTAATCATTCAAAGAGAGATGAGAATTATAAAAATCTTTCTACCTTTCCAAGAGGTAATCAATATCAGTACAGGGAGGAATCATTCCTCCTAATTTTAGTGGTCCTTAGATTAGGAGCTTCCATGATATTCAGTGCAGCAAGCGCAATCGGACAGTTTAGCCAACGTAGAGTGTGCATCAGGACATTAGTAGGGGTAGTGTTCTGCAGTCTTGTGCACCTTTAGTTAGAGGAGGTGGTAGCAAAGGAGCTTTCTTTACATGTGAGAAGTTTGGACATATTATTGTCAATTTTCCTCAACATGCACCACAGTTCTTAAGACAGAGGCCAACAATGTCTGAGCCTACAGTTGGGAATGTTGTTATGTCTCACAGAGCATATGTAGCATTTGATCATCCTCTAGCTGTGTATCATACTCCTATGATTGGGACAGTGAGTAGAGGACCAGCAGCTAGTTTCCGCATTCCTACAGTGGGGAATGATTGCTAGTGATCAAATCAAAGACCTGGGAAGTGTCCTATGGGACCCACACTTTGAGTCTTTTGTGACTCGGTAAGATGCTTTGTGTTGATAGATTCATATCTCTATCTTTGTTGTAGGCTTCCAGAAGTAAGCCTAGTTTTAGGGGAGGAGGATGTAGTACCCATCCCTTAATTTTCTTTTCAGTTTCGGTTGACGAACTCTTTTAGGAATTTTTATGTATGTGTTGGCTATTTCAGATAGTTTTGAGGATATTCATGTATTGCATTTTATTATGTTATCGATTCATGGCTTGTGTATTATTTCTCCGCTTTACATGTGATTTATGGTTATTTCATGATGCTTATGTATATGTTAGGCTTTCATTTGGATTATGGTTTTCTAGCAATACTAACTCTATATCTGTATGTGCATGGGTCATTTGTATGTTTTGCATTACTGTTTGATGTGTTTGGTATGGTATGGGATGGATTCGTAGTTACTTGCTTCGGCAAGATCCACATGATAAACTAGTCTCAACCATTGTCTTCTATATTATATGCATGTATGTTCATCTTTGTGATGATAGGTTTGCAGGTACTGGGCTACGTCTTCCCTGAATTGTTAAGAGTGAGCATGCCCTATTGCAATATCTCAATGGTAAGAGAGGGGAGATAGTATTTAGGTCCAAATACATACCCTAAACCTTTATTTTGTCCTAAGTATTGCACGAGTATCAGTTTGACTACCCTACCCGAATTTGTCTAGTTGACGTAAATTCATGGATCCCATCCTTGAGAGTGTTTGAGTTTGATTTTGTTGATTTCAGTTGAGTGTATTGATATTGTGTGAATTATCATGTGATTTATTTAACTGAGTATTGTTGGAATTAATTATTAAATATAGGGTATTTAATTAATTGAAATTAGTTGAATATCTATGTTTAATTGAGAAAATTAATTAAAGTATAAATATTGAATATTTGGATTTAATTAAATATTTAATTGAAATTAGAGTTATATTAGCTTTTATGCTTTATTAAATAATTAAATATTTGAGTGCATGGATAAGATTGTGCTTTAAATATTTAATCTATTTAATATATTATTTAATTAATTACTTGTGCATTGTAATTATTGAAATTAGAGTTTTAATTCAAAATGCAAGTTGTTTTAAAGAGTCAAAGTTGTGTTGCACAATTAAAGGGATATTTTTAATTAATAATTATTATTTTATTTTAATTTTGGAAGAGGAGTTAACTAGGTTTAGTGGAGTATCTATTTTGGGATTGGTTGAAAGGTGGAAGTTGATTCTCTTTAGGGGAATTCTCTTCTCATTTGGTCATAACAGGTTTTTGGGAGAAGACTTAATTCCTGCTTCCGGGTTGACTGTTTAGGTCTTCAAGGCAATGAATATTGAAATTATATTTAATATAGGTCTACTTCTGGAGTTATAGGTCTAATTGGAATTTAATTCTCCTATGTAGGCCTCTCTAGAAGATTGTGCCCTAGATTTATATAAGGAAGCTTTCTCCTCTCATTTTCTCTAAGACATACACATGAAAGAACATGATCACTCATGCACATGAAGGATAATCTATTGAAGCAAGCATCTATTCTAAAGCATTCAAGCATTCAAGTACCTTGAAGCACTCAATTCATCAAGGAGTTCCATTGGTATTCATTGAATGATTCAAGCTCTATGGAGCCCTCTTGTTGAAGATTTCTCCATCCACATCCACGCAAGCCTCTTCCTATTCCAAGATCCATTCAAGATTGGTGTTGAAGATCTACACGAAATTGATTTGAGACATCCTACTTCCTAAATTCTACATTCTACATTCATTTGGTGCATACATACTTGTGGATCCAAGGATTCAAATCCTCCACAAGGGTTTCTATACAAGCAAAGTGAATTCATTTTTTTATGCAATTTCAATTATACTTTAAGGTTAATTACAAAATTGGGGGTTGACCAAGGCAAACCCATCCCCCAAATAAACAAAACCATTTTTCTTGTAGGTACAAGTACAAGACAATGATTCTAAGAGCATATTTGGATACCCTTTTTGGCAACTTTCAGGATCTGCGAACAAAATTTCCGTCAGAGCAGTGCAGGTTGAGGTCAACATTCTGGGGCACGATTACACCCTCGCAAAGAGGTCAAGGTTGACCTGAATCAGAAAAGGAAAATATTTCTGGGTTTTTTTTTTCTCTGCATTTCTATTCTAGATCCGGTTATAGAATTTCCTAAAACTCAATACAGACACAAGAAAACACGATTTTCCAGATCCGTTATAGTTTGAGGTTAGTATTTGTCTTCAAATCATTTTAATTAAGGTTTCAATCAATTCCATTACATACTCTTCATCCATTATTTGGGAGTATAAGAATTTCTTCTTTCTTCTTATTTTTGATTGATTGATGCATTTGTGTATTAACCATTTTCTTATGGTTGATCAAAGTGGATCTTTCCTTTGTGAAATTTGGGGCTAGGAAGGGAATCTTATCTTCTCCTTAATACCATCATCACACACATCTCTCCATATATTCCATATATCACTCCCCTTTTATATATCTAAATTTTGGTGAACCCGCAATAAACAACTCTTACTTTTTGGTGTTAGATTTATATTTCATGTTAGATCTTGCATGCATATTAGATTAGCCTTCTTTTATGTTCTTGCATTTAAATTTTCTTAGTTTAGTTCATTTACATTTCATTGGTGGATGAGCTTTACTACCTCTAGTCCTACCTATAATATTCTGGTTAGATGAAGTCGCAAACTTATGGGTTCCGTTGATGCTAAGTCTTCCTATCCTTTCATTAGGATCCCGGATGAAAATTTGATAACTCATGATTCCAATCCTTCTACAGAGCATAAATATTCTTTCTCATCTCATGATGAGGATGATGCTTTAAGAGTTCCTCCTGAACAAGTCCAAAAACTCTCAACTGAACTTGATAAAATGGGAAATTGGCTTATTCAAGAAATCCATAATCAAGATTCTATCCAAGCTATAAAGGCTCTTAAGAAATTCCTTCATGATAGTGATCAAGGTGTTAGTCTCTTGCGTGGTATTACTCATCTTGTGCATTTAAATGTTAAACCTTTATCTCAAGAAGCTCAAGATTTAGGATTTACTTCTCCTATCACTAGTGTGGAACCTTCTTCTATTCCTTTACCTAGAAATCCTACTTATACTCCTCCTTTAGTGACTACATCTCTTACATTTTCCAATCCTCTAGCTTCAAATCTTCCACTTTCATCTCTTCCTGTGAGTTTTCCACCAGTGTCTTTACTTAACTCACCACCTTTATACCATAGTGTTCCTTTTACTTATTCCAATCCTCTTCCAACTATGGTTCCAAGTTTTCCACTGATTGTGTCTTCTATTCCCACCACTTCCTACACTTTTCCTAGTGTTCCTAATGTTTCTATGCCTCCTATTTATTCTAATGATTCTACCATCATTAGTTTGGCTCAAAATGTTTCTATGCCTCCTATTTCTTCTAATGATTCCAAGTTTAGTATTCCTACATGTGACATGGGTAGTCCTTTATCCCTAGACATTATTTGTGCTCCTATCCCTCAGCAAGACGATATGCCTCATCTTGAGAATTACAATGGTAAGGGAGGTCCTATCAGTCATGTTAAAACATTTCAAATCCTTTATAGTGACTATGCTCATGACCATAGGATTTTAGCCAATTTGTTTGCTAGAAATTTTCATGATAAGGCCTTGCAATGGTATTGTTCCTTGCCTCCTCATTCTATTGATTCTTTTCAAAAACTTGCTAATACCTTTAATCAACAATTCCAAAATAAAATTGGTTCACAAGTGTCCTTAACTGATTTGATGCATTGTAAAAATAATACTAAAGAGAAATTGACTAAATTTATTGGTAGATTTAAGCATTTGTATGCTCAAATTTGTTATCCTATTCCTGATATTTATATTCAACATATGTTTATTTCAAATTTGCTAAAGGATATTAGAGATAAGATTCTGCTTACTGAATTTACCTCTTTTCAACAACTTTGTGCAATGCTTCATCATTATCAATTACAAGCAAGTCAATTTGAAAGAAACACTCCAATGGCTCCTATTCCAGTTAATAAGAGTGATGCTGCTCCTAATCCCAACAAGTTTTAGAAGCCTAAAAACTATGTCAAAATCAATAAACAAGCAAATGCAGTTGCTTATCAAGTTGTTGTTGCATCCCACAATAGCACTTCTGCATCCACTGCTTTTTGTTTAAATCATACTTTTAATCCTCTTTCTGAATATTTACATTTTATTATGAGTAAATTATTGATTGCTAATATGATTACTTTGTCTACTATTCAAACTCTTATTCCTACTATGATGGCATAAAAATCCTTTGATCCCATAGCCTTTTGTCAATACCATTGTCAGAATGGCCATGATATTGAGAAGTGTTATTCTCTAAAGCATAAGGTTCAAGATTTAATTGATTCTAATGCCTTATCTACTGATAATTTTGATTGTAGTGGGAAAAAATCTATCTCTCATCCTAATCAAAACCTCCAAATCTATATGAACCCTTTGCCTACACATGATACTAATACCATTATTCAACCATCTTCTGTCAAAATTGTTTATGATTGAAAGATGGATGATCTCAATCATATTGTTAACCATGTAGATCATGTTGTTTTGTCTCAACCTGTCTCTCCACCCCAGCCTCAATCTCAACCTCCTATTCATGTTCCTCAATATCAAACTCAAATTCAAGTTCCACCTCAACCTAAATTGCAACCTCAATCTAAACCTTCAAAACCACCTAAGGATAAAAGACCTAGGGATTGTCCACTCTACATTTATGCTAGGATTGCTAAGATACCTACGTATTCTTGGCTTGTTGATCCTACTTCCTTATTCAATGTCATCACTGAAGAAAACCTTTTTATGAAGAACTTACAATGTGATTATTATGATACATCTGATGTGTGGATTCAAACTTGTAATGGTTTTCTCTATCCATCATTTGGTTATATTACCTTACATGTTGAAATTTGTGGTAAATTTGTGGACACTACCTTCATTCTTGTCCCTACTTCTGATCAATTTCAAGTTAAGCTTGGTTTTCCTTGGTTGTCTATCATGCGTTTTGTTGCTTCTCCTATCCACAATTGTATTAAGTTCATTCATGATGAAGAGGTGAAAAATATTAATCATAGTTTATATCAACCTTCTAGGCCTAGGGATTGTGCTACTCTTGACTTCTTTTGGCCTTCATTACCTAATTCATGTCCTTCTCGACCTGATAACCTTTTTCACTCATATCAAGCCTATAAATATCACAAGATTATTGAGTTAATCATGCCTCAAATGGATCTTAACCATGGTATTTTTCCTACACCTTCCATACCTCCTTTGTCCATTGCTTCTAGTTCTATTAATCAAACTCATAGAGTTACTTTTCAACCTACTGAGAGTCCTACTAATCCTCATATATAACCTGTGCAGGAACTGCTTGTTTTTCCTCCTAGTTCTCAACATATTTCAAACAAGACAAAATGTAACAAATCTGCCAATGAATGTCGTAAGAAGCATCAGGCTCATGCTAGGGGCCATGCCTCTGTTCTTCAAAATTCTTTACCTTCTTTTAACCAGCCTATGCCTGATGTGTTGGAGGAAGTTAATGTTCATAATGATGTTAAGATGAATGATTATGATGATTCTATTTACATCTTAGATTCTATTTCAATTAATATTGATGAAGAAGATACTCTTGATGATCCTATTGATTCTAATGATGAATATGAGACTATTAATCTTGATACTGATTTACCTCATGCTTTCCACACAACTGATAATTACACCTATTATCAAACATCGTGATTCTCAAGAGGATCCTTGTTTAGAACTAGCTATTATTCCTACTATGTTGGATGAGTTTCCCACCTTCCCTAAATGATATAAACCAAGATGGGGAGAGAAGGTGATGTGCTCGATTGGATTTTCCTTCGTGGTAGCCTTATTTGTGTTTTCTTGTTGTATTGTTCTTCTCCCATAATGTGTTTTCTAAATGTTTGTTAAATTCTTTTATATGACCCTTTTTACTTTGTTGGTGCAAGGTGATAAAGGAATCAAACCTGTTGTATAATTCTTCTATATGTATCTCTATTCTTCGATATATTGTTTTCATGTTATGTTTTACCTGTGCTATTGTTCGTAAATGTTTTCCTTGTATAGTCCGCTTGGATTTGTGACATGGTAGCACTGATTATTTTTGGTCACCATGTTGTGGTCTGAAAAGACTCTTCTTCATAACTCTTGCATTCTCTTTCCTCCATTGTGATTGTAGTTCTACTTTCTTTTGGGAATGATGTCAATTGATTCCCAATAATATCATATCTATATACACATATTATCTTATGATCATACTGACCCCATGGTAGGTAGATCCCTTCTGTGTTCTCTGTAATTTATGTGGTATTTCCCTTGATTTATCTTTGCTTGGGGGATCTCATAGTGGAAACATAATTAGTGGAGTTGTTTATGTTTATGTTAAAGCCATTGCTCCTGTTAAATTGTTAGTAATGACTTTAACCTGGGGGTATACACTCTACTCACCTTTTGCACACACGCACTTTCAAAATATTTTCAAACTTAAAACTTTTCTCCCTTTATGGATTAGAGACTAATCCTTAAATCATGGATTTTTACCTTATAGGATCTCTTGATCCCTCCAGTTTCAATTTATAATGTTTTGATCCCTTAAGGATAGAAGGTATCCTTAAGATTGGATCTTTCTATGTTTTGAAATTTTCTCTTTTGGAATAGAATCTTCCTTAGAGTAAAACCTTGATGGGTTGACTAGTGAGTAGCCGCATTCACTAGGCAGTTCAACTCCATCTTTCCAGTTGCACTTTTTCCTTGTGTGATTCACAATGGGACATAGGTTCTCATTGGGCAAGGTAATCACACCCTCTCTTTCTTTCTCTCTGACTAGTGATGTCTCTCTTATCATGATGTTAGGATTGATAAATACTTAAGTCCCTAGGGGCTTGAGGATCCCTTTGTCCCTTTTGATTTCGATAAGATTATCTTTTTCTTTATGATCTCCTTTACCAAGAGTTTGCATCGAGTCCATACTCTTACTAAAGTAGGGGCTAAATGTATAGTCAGAAAAAAGGAAGCACTTCCATTTTGGACTGGTTTATCCCTCCAAGTAAGTGGTTTGGGGTCATTTCAAGCACCTTTAATGGGTCCTTGCCTTGGATCTAGCTTTTCCCCCTATTCTGCCCCCTTTTCCACTTCTCTCTGGCCTATTTCTGGCACCCTGATCTGCAAATCTGAGTTCCTTGACCTTAGGGTCAAGGTTGACCTTCTGGTTCAAGGTTTACCTTGACCCCGACCTAGGTCAAAGTCGACATTGACCCTAACCTAGGGTCTAATTTTTATGTTTCCATGGTTTTTGGATGTCAGGCTTCGAAAATATTTAATTCTGACTTTTGAGTCAGCTGTTTCGGTCTTCAAGGCAACAAGTTTTGAAATTATATTTAATATAGGTCCACTTCTATGGGTATAGGTCTAATTGGAATTTAATTCTCCTATGTAGGCCTCCCTAGAAGATTGTGCCCTATATTTGTATATAAGGAAGCTTTATCCTCTCATTTTCTCTAAGCCATACGCACGACAGAACATGATCACTCATGCACATGAAGGATAATCTATTGAAGAAAGAATCTATTCTCAATCATTCAAGCATTAAAGTACCTTCAAGCACTCAATTCATCAAGGAGATCCATTGGTAGCCATTGAAGGATTCAAGCTCTATGGAGCCCTCTTGTTGAAGATTTCTCCATCCACATCCATGCAAGCCTCTTCCTATTCCAAGATCCATTCAAGATTGGTATTGAAGATCTACAAGAAATTTATTTGAGATATCCTACATCCTACATTATACATTCTACATTCATTTGGTGTATACATACTTGTAGATCGAAGGATTCAAATCCTCCACAAGGGTTTCTATACAAGCAAGGTGAATTTGTTTATTTACTTTGTTTATTTATGCAATTTGAATTATAGTTTAAGGTTAATTACAAAACCGGGGTTTGACCAAGGCAAACCCCTCCCCCCAACAGACAAAACTATTTTTATTGCAGGTACAAGTACATGAAAAAAAATCTAAGAGTAGATTTGGATACGCTTTTCAACCAACTTCCGGGATCCGCGAACAAAATTTCCATTGAAGTAGTGTAGGTCGAGGTCGACATTCTGGGGCACGATTGTGCCCCCATAAAGAGGTCAAGGTCGACCTCACTCAGAAAAGGAAAATATTTCTGGGTTTTGTCCATCTCTACATTTTTGTTCCAGATCTAGTTGCAGAATTTCCTGAAACTCAATACAGATACCATAAAATAGGCATTTCTAGATCTTCTATATTTTGAGGTTAGTATGTTTTCAATTCATTTCAATAAATGTTTCAATAAATTCCATTACATACTCTTCATCCATTATTTGGGATTATAACACTTTCTTCTTTGTTCTTATTTCTGATTGATTGATGCATTTGTGTATTAACCATTTTCTTGTGGTTCATCAAAGTGGATCTTTCATTTTTGAAATTTGGGGCTAGGAAGGGAATCTTATCTTCTCCTTAATGACATCATCACACACATCTCTTCATATATACCATATATCACTCCACTTTTATATATCTACACCCTATAATGGGAAAGACCTGAAATTGTATAGAATGTGAAGCTTTTGTTTTTCCCTTGTATATAAGTTATGCTGTGCTTAGCATTAGAGATTTTTGTTGTGTCAAAGTTTGGCCTTTTGACCCCGTAGCCCAATTTTGAAAAACCAGAGAATCTAGAGTTTAATCCTTATCCCTCATCAGTCCAGGTCCCCAGTCAGAGCCAATGTTACACTGGTTTTGTTTTTCTTTCACCGATGTTATTTCTGTTTGTTTCTCCTCTTTTTTATGAAGTTTTGATTTTTGAACTTTGTTTTGAACTTTATTTTGAACTTTCAAAATTTGAAATTCCCATGTTCAAATCCGGCTTGAGCATCTAGGCTTGTCATGGCTTTGTTCTGGCTAGCTTTCCTTTAGGTGGTTTTCCTCAATTTGAACTTTCAAAGTTCAAATTATACAAGTGCAAGCAGAAGATGAGTCTTTATTATACATTTAAGAAGCCATCACGTCTTTGGTCAAGTCTGTCTTTTTCAATTTGAACTTTCAATTGAAATTTCAAATTTCCATTTCAAAATTTCAAATCTAAATATTTTTATTTTAGATCCACAACATATTTCATAATAAATAAAGGTAATGATGGTACAGATAGAGAATAAGCTAGAGCATTTCAAATTTTAATCAACCAAAACTTTTTTCGGGAGATTTAATCATCATTTTGTAAACTTAAATGGTGTGAAATGATATTTAATTAATGAGATGTCAGAATAATGTCACTTTGACATTTAGTTCACGCAGATCAAATAAAATTTTAGGCATGCCACGAATCTAGGCATATCTTTTGCCTTTATAAACAAAGGTTGTATTTATTTTTTCTCATTCAGTCTTGATTTATTTCATCATCATAGAGCCAGAGAGATGAAGGAGGTAATTTGAAATTCACAACATTGACATTTTCATGAATTCTGGTGAGTTGTTGAACTCTGAACTTCTAGCTTAAGCAGTCTATTGAAGAATAGCAAGTTTTCAAGTTTCTTCTTGAATTCCTTATCTTCTTGTTCTTGAATTTTAATTGTTAAATAAGATGAAGTATAACAGGCTGCCATTTCCTAATTTGAAGTCCTTGTCTAATCTAGTTAGTTCTCTTCCAGAGTTATAAGACACAACCCTTCTGAATGTGACTATTGAGGAAATTCTTGGAAGATTGAGAAATCCCTGGAAAGGTTCTATAGCGGAGAAAACTAGACAAAGTGGTTTGATTGAAGCCACTTCTTTTCCAATTGTAACCCCATGCTCGAAGCTGGTTATGGAATGTATGAATCACTATGATGGAAATGAGAAGTTCATTCACACTAATTCTGGTGAAGCTTTAGTAAGGATTGATAGGGAAATGGTAATGTCCGCCATGGGAATTCTAGACAAGGAGGAATATGAAGCATGGACTATTGGTACGGCTTATGCATTCTTCACAAAGAGGAAGAGACATTATAGAAATGTAATTGCAAAGGCCTGGTTTCTAGATACTAAGAGGGGTGGCTCCCGTATTCCAAAACCCCCTACCTGCGAACATCTTATCCTTGAGATAAAATATTTGGTTATTTTGTTAAGAAGGGTTAAGGGAAATAAGCACAACTTTCATTGGGAAGACTGGATGTTATTTTATATACAAGGGATAACAAAAGGAGAGAAATTCTTGGACCTGGGTGAGCTCATTTCTGAGAAGTTACATGAAGGGTTACCCAACTTTGTTGGTATGAGAGGTTTCTTCATGTCCTCTTTCCTATTTTATATTCTAGCCAGCTCAGAACAATGGCCTAGGTTTCCTCATGAAGCCTTGACGCCACGAATCAAAATTTATGATTATTATCCCCTATTGCAGCTATAGAGATGTTCAAAGAATTTTTGTAGAGTGACTGATGTATTTTTGGGTCGTCTGGTTTTTGAATTATGTGGGAGATTGCAAAGAAGGCTATCTGATGAAGCCATACAAATAATTCAAACCTATGGTAGTTTCTTTATTCAATTTCCCATATTTACCTATATCAGAGTAGGAAGATTCAAGGTTGAGCCCTTTAGGTTTCCCAGATATGCTAGATCATCTGTTACTCATAGAGGTTTGTAGAAAGTTGGAAATTATAGATAAAATCTTGAAAGGATAGAAACCTTCAGAAATTAATTTTCCTATGGAATTAGGACATTATTGCTGTAAGTCCTCCACATATGCCCTTAATTTAGCAGAAAAATTCAAAAGCTTTAAGCTCAAAACATATATTGCACGCTCAAAATTTGACAGTAAGGGTTTTGCTAGGTCTTACCTGGGCATGACAGAAGGCTTCACCCACATAACTCAATTGGATGACTACTAGGAAGATTGTGAGGATTAATTTGAGGTGCGCAGGAGAATATGGTCTCGCCTCACTTTGGGGTAAATTGTAGGAATGAAACTTCCTATGAGGATTAAAGGAGTTAAAGAGCACGAAGATGAAGAAGTGCTAGATTATGAATATAGAAGCAAAGTATAGAACGAGCCCCTTGCAGAAATAGATTGGAATAGATAAGAGGAGGATAGTATTCAACACAAGACATTTAATGTAATAAGAAGAACAAAAAAATGGTTAAGGGAGAAAATATTGGGCAAGTTAAATATTTTTGAGCCAGAAAATCATGTACAAACCCAGGATACTTTGTTTCCCAAAAATGAAACCTCTTCTCCTAATTTTCCTATTGAACTTGATATTGTAGGTATAATTGATTTGGAGGTTAATTTAACAAATAAATCTTCCTCAACAATGAAATATCCTACTACAAAAAGGACTACATGTTCCCAAAGCAAGAGGTTGAAGAAGGTTGTAATTAACCACAAAGTTGTAGAATTGGACTCTGTTGAGGAAGAACAAACTCCTATGGAAGATCAAGATCTAGACGTGATGAATTTGGATAATGTTCAAGGGGGTAGAGAAATGAGTAAAGAACATGGTACCAATGACACTCTATCTATTGATTTGGCTATTTTACAAACCCCTCCTACTAAAGATTTAGAAAATATACCAGCTTGGCTGTGATCCTCTATCAACAAAAAGAGGAGTATTGTACCAATTTATATGTCTGATAATGGCATGGTGACCAGATATTTAGGAAAATAAGTAAAGATTAATAAGCTCAAGACTGAGGCAATAATAGAAACAGATGCTAAGACTGGACACTAGTTTGTAGAAATTTCCATTCATAAGAATGAGAAGAATTTAGATGAGGTAACAACCAAAGATTTCAAGGTCGAAAAGGTTGAGCTGGGAATGACTACTCATGCATCAGATGTTAAACATTTGGAATCCTCCACAAATAAAATTGTAGCAAGAGCCTACAAGGATGAGAAAGACAAGCAATAGATGAAATTAGCAATCACCCAAATGGTTGAGTATATTTACTCTATTCATCATCCAGATCATGTCTTAATGACACAGACCCCATTAGCTTTTGATATGAAATCTCCAGATAATCAGCAAATGAAGGAGCAGATTCTACATAAAAAGTCAATTGTTGAAGCATATTCCTGCTGGTTAGATTTAGTGATTGATCATGGAAGAAAATACTTAGATGATATCAGTCAAACCAATGTAGATGATGTTGTTGCTAAAGATAGTTTGAATGCAGAGGTGACCAAATGGGATAAAGAAAAGACTCAGTGGATGGCGGTGATGGGCCAAATGACAGAGGTCAAGAAATATGGTATTAAAAAATTCCTATCTAAGAGGCCAATTGTAGGATTCAATGATAAAATCCTTTTTGTTTCACAAGATCATTTGGACTGGAGGAACTCTATTATAAAATAGGGTATTGAGGAATCCGCTAAAGTGATGAAATAAATCAATGCCTTAACATGCATAATGTATAATAATCTTGATGAAATTAATTTTTCCATTAGTACACTTAGTGAAAAACATTGATAGAGATCATCGGTACAAGCATTACTAGCGGATTACAAAAATTAATGGCAGACTACAAGCATTTCCAGCGAACAACGAGCATACCCGACAGAACACAAAGGTCATGAGAAAATGCTAAGTATAGAATTGACCGACGAACACTGACAACTGTTGCACTGACAAAGTGAATAGGACATCACTGACAGGTCAATAAAATAATGTTGAGAACAAAACCGATAGAACAAAAAAGGCATACCCGACCACTAGTTCAAGAAAGGAACACCGACGAAAAATAAAACCGACCATCAGAATCGATAGTCAGTTAGAGAACCCACAAATAGTGGATCTAAGTTTTACATGTCAGATAAAGCAATGTAATTCTATTTATAGAGTTTTAATTTGTTTTAAATCATAACTTGAGGGTCAAGAAAGCTTTATGTAAAATTTTTAAAGCATCCTAATGGATCTAAGACATATCTAACTAAAGATCAAGGTTAAGTTATAAACCTTGGATCTAGAGTTAACTTGTGAAGCGTGAATCAAGAATTGAGCCAAAATCTAGTATAAATAGATGTTCAAATCAAATGTGAGTTATGAATTCATTTTTGTTGATAGCCATGACGAGCATCTAAGGAGAAGAAGGTAGAATTCATGCAAATTTTAGAAATAGATCATATCAATTGTCAAGAACACACAGAGGCTACCAACGAGCAGACAAAGGTATTATTCAATCATGGAAGGATGATTACTCATACATAGGAAGCTTTATTGGATCTATTATCAGCAATTATAGATTTCATACATCATCAGATCAAAGACTTATGTAGTTGCATTCTAACAAGTGCATCACATCTAAAATCCTTTTGTAGAAGGTGGACTTAACTGTTCTTTACAAATCTCTTAACAGAGTGCACACTTAACAATGTTGCTAAAGCTCTAAACGAAGTAGATCTTAACAGGTCTCTACTGTAATACTCCTAATAGGGTAGGTCATCAAAAGTGACCAATTGTAAGCCTTAACTGACCCCTTCTTATTTGCAGATAGTGAAGTCTTGTGGGTAACAATCCCCACCGCAGTTTTTACTTCCTAATAGGAATTTTCTATGATATCATATCTTGTGTTATGTGTTATCTATTTTCATGAAGGTTTCTTTTATGGTTACATATTAAAGAACTTAAGATATGATTGCATATACATAAAGAAATATGAACAGTTAGATAAGATAATCTACAAACTGATGATTAAGGGTTAATGGGCTAACCAAGAAAATTTTTAGAGGTACTGATTCACCCCTCCCCTCTCAGTACATCATTCCAATATAATTCCAACAATTGGTATTAGAGCTAAGTCTCTTTCTTGAAAATCTTAAATGCTTAAGAGAAAAGATCGGAGCAATGGAAAAGTACAGACTGGACAAGACTATTGAGAATGAACAATTGTAGATGCAAATTAACTATGAGTAGTATAAAGAGGTGAGAATCAACTTAAGAAAACTTCTTGATGAAAGAAAGATTATGGCAACCAGGCTGAATGAGAAAGACTACAAATAATTGGAAATACAAGATTACTTTGATACAAAAAAATCATCAACAAGAAAAGCTTTAGACACATCATTAGAAGAAATCACAAGTTTACAAGAGGTCAATCTACATCTGACAGATCAAATCAAGATGCTGCAAATCGGTCAAGAAAATAAAATGGTAAAAATGATTGATGTCATGAATGATGCAAGAAAGGATGAAAATGAAAGAACACTAGCCATTGATGATAGGAGGAAAATTACAAAGAAACTACAAGAGAAAGAATCAGAGATTCATAGACTTACTAAGCATCACCATGAGGTTACCAACCAGATTATTCTTATGAGTCAAGAAGAAAACAGATTAAATATAGAACTCATTGAAAGAATATAGATCATTGGTGAGCTAAGAGAAGAGAATGAAAAATTGAAGCATGAAATCAAAGTCCAGAATCAACACAACAAATTGATCAAAAATGCTGGAGATAGCAACAAAAGGATGGATGATTTTCTTGATGGACAGAGAAGAGTCAACAACTACACAGGATTAGGGTACAACAAGAAGGAAGAATCTTCTAATAAACTAGATCAGAGGAATGCTTTCACAACCCCAAGATCCAAGAAGCTGTCATGCAATCACTATGGAAAACAAGGCCACACATCAAACATTTGCAGAAGCAAAATGAAAGGTATTTCTCAAACTCAATCTACTTTCATTGGTAATTGTTATAAATGTCAAAAGAAAGGACACAAGGCACATGAGAGCAGATCCAAAGTTACAAATCCAAAGAGAAAAACCTATATGGACAAGTACTGTCCTACCTACAAGATGAATGGGCATACATATAAGGAATGCTAGAAAAAGAACAACAAGGCATGGACACCAAAGGAAATTAATAAAAGCTACAAACCAACAAGAGTAGGTAACTCATATGTTTGGGACTACAACACACGGGTAAACTACACAACATGTGGAAGGTATGGTCATATTGCTGCCAACTATATGAGAAAGTGGACCAGAAGGTCAAGAGGTTGGACCAATCCAGGTATGGAATGTTTACATTTTCATAAGGTTGGACATGTGATAAAAGATTGCAAAGACTGACTGATAGACATAAGTACACATCCCAATGGAAATACCATTGATGACATCGAGAGAATGAGAAAAAAAGATGTGGGTAAAATCCACAAACACTGAAGGTGCTGGAACAAGCAATGCAAATGGTGACACCTCATCCAATGGATCTGGTGACATCACTACATCCAACTAAATTGCACAAGTAAGTATGGAATTGCATTATGACAAGTTACATTATACATTAGTTCCATCACACATAGTTCATATTGTAATATTAGCATGAATAAAGATGCAATATATTGTTATTTACTAAAATATTGAAAAGAAACCATCAATTATTTGGCACACTTTGCATCGGTGAACACACACAGAAAGGTTAGCACTACTTACCAGAATGTATCAGTTATTACACAAGCTAAGTGTAAACAAATGGATATTGGTGAACATTGAATCAACAAAAGATGTCTTCACAACCTCACTGACAATCATTGGTGAAGTCTCCAAAGCCGCTACCAACCCTAACACTTTTCACAGACACCAAAGATGTTATGAATGTCCCTACCGACAAAATTAGTCTTCATATACTAACGAGTTGGTAAGCATTAATGACAATTTAGAGCACAAAAAGGTTATAAAAGCCCGACGGGTAAACTCATTTTCGCACCCATAATTTTTGAGCAGAGCAGAGCAGGCCAGAGTGATTTAAGAGAAATTTGGAAAGTGACCTAGTAGAAATCAAGTTGACACAAAGAATTCACATTCATAGGCAATCATAGAGAATCCGTAAGTAATAAAACTCACCGGTCGCTCTGTTTTATTTACGAAAAGCCCTAAATTTCTACAAACAAGATGGCATCGACTTCTAGAGTTGAGAAAATTAAGGAAGATAATAAGAAATACTTCAAGCTTGTAGTAGAGGCTCATGTGCTAAACCTAAATACAAGTTACACCCTGAAATAGATTCACAACCTAACAATTCTGGAGCATTCTCCAGAATCCCACCTAGGGTTTTACTGGTAGAGGACGTAAGGTCCTATATTCACTATAAGATCTCAGAGATAGGAGATCTAGACCTAGATAATGCATACAGGGAACTATTTGATGATGCTGGAAAGCTCAAAGAAGAGCACAAACATTTGGAAGTAAAGGGACTCACAAATGCACTATATTTACCCAAGGTCTTCAAGACAGATTGGATAAAGATTGTTCTTAGCAGAGTTCACAATAAGACTCTATGGCTAAAGTTTGGAGCATGTGTTGTTGGATATAAGATATTCCAAGCAAGCCGAATGAATAGAATATCAAGTACAACTATGAGCATAGCATACAAGATCATCAAACATGGAAAGAAGATGGATCTTGTAGAGATCCTGTTACATCAACTAGAGGAGAACATGTGCACAATCAGATCTTCAAGGACAAACACTTGTAAGTTTGGTTCCCTCATAATGTGCATATTATTTTACTTTGAAGAATAATTTCCTTGCATTGGAAAAGTTGTATGGGACACAAGCAGACCCATAACCATTCAGATAGGTGAATTCATAGAATCACTAGGAAGGATTTTGATAATGTTATGCATGAGTATTTCAAAACCATTAAGGAAATGCTGCAAGCCAGAACAAGAATTCCTAAAAATCTGATAGAGGAACACCAAGAAGAAATATGTTTCATGGTAGATACTAATTTCACATACAACCAAGCAGTAGTACCAAGGAAATCATGGCTTTCAAAATTAGAATATGAAATCAAAGCAGGATTAGCCAATGAGTGCATTAAGGCACTATTAAATGAACCAGTAGACAACAAGCAACTAAGATTTGGTACCTATGAAGAGGACAAACAAAAGATTAAAACAAATGTTGTTGTGAACAAGGCTATAAAACAGTCAAAAAGAATGGCAAAGAATTTGAAAAAGAACTTAAACATATCTTTTGAAGGAGAAGAAGAAAGAGAAGGTGAAGAGGAACAAGAGGGTAAGGAGGAACTCACCGAGGACCAGCATCCCATCGGTGATACATCAAAGAAAAATGAATCAGGGGAAGAGAAGTCTGATTCACCACCTCCTCCTCCACCTAAGAAGTAAAGAAAAAGGAGTCAAACAACAAAGGATGCAACTCCTTCTCCCATGGTAAAAGGAAAGGTGTATAAAAGGAAACCTGACAAACCAAAGGAAAAAAAACCAGTTAGGGCACCTGCCAAAAGGAGGAAATTTTTTCAGACAAATGAGGATTTAGAGGACTCAGCTATGGATGAACCTGATACTACAAAACAAGAAAAGGAAATAGCAAAGGTTACATCACCCTTTGAAGACATTGATGAAATATGTAAGTATATTTCTGAAGCAACATCTCTTGGACATCCTAAGATTAGGAAATGGTTAAAATGGGATTCTGAAGAATAGAATAAGATTGAAGATGCACTTATAGCTAAGATGTGTAGACACTACTATATCCCACTACAATTCACTACATGTTATATATCAAATTGAATTGTAGTGGGATATAGTACAATATATATCAAAAAAAAGGGAAAAAGAAAAATACATAAGGATATGTATATATACTTACACTTACCAACATATACATAGGGGAGTCATTCAAATGACTAAGGAAGGAGTATACACAGGTGTACATACTAATACATTCAGTATGTTGCACATATCATGTTTTTGATACTAATGTCAAAGGGGGAGATTGATGACATTAATGTTGCCATTAGTACACTTAGTGAAAAACATTGACAAAGATCATCGATACAAGCATTACCAGTGGACTACAAGCATTACTGGTAGACTAAAATAATTACAAGTGAACAACAAGCATACCTGACAGAACACAAAGGTCACGAGAAAATGCTAAGTATAGAATTGACCGACGAACATTGACAAGTGTTGCACCGACAAAGTGAATAGGACATCACCGATAGGTCAATAACATAATTTTGATAACAAAAATGATGGAACAGAAAAGGCATACCTGACCACCAGTTCAAGAAAGGAACATCGACAATAAAGAAAACTGACTGTCAGAACTGACAGTCAGTTAGAGAACCCACAAATAGTGGATCTAAGTTTTACACGTCAGATAAAGCAATGCAATTCTATTTATAGATTTTTAATTTGTTTTAAATCATAACTTGAGGGTCAAGCAAGCTTTATATAAATGTTTTAAAGCATCCTAATGGAGCTAAAACATATCTAACTAAAGATCAAGCTCAAGTTTTAAACCTTGGATCTAGAGTTAACTTGCGAAACGTGAATCAATAATTGAGCCAAAATCTAGTATAAATAGATGTTCAAATCAATTGTGAGTTATGAATTGATTGTTGTTGATAGCCACGATGAGCATCTAAGGAGCAGAAGGAAGAATTCATGCAAAGTTTGGAAACAAATCATATCAGTTGTCAAGGACACACGGAGGCTACCGACAAGAAGACAAAGGTATTATTCAATCATGGAAGGATGATTACTCATACATAGGAAGCTTTACTGGATCTGTTATCAGCAATTAGAGATTGCATACATCATCAGATCAAAGACTTATGTAGTTTCATTCTAACAAGTGCATCACATCTAAAATCCTTTTGTAGAAGGTGGACTTAACCGTTCTTTCCAAATCTCTTAACAAAGTGCACACTTAACAGTGTTGCTAAAGATTCAAACGAAGTAGATCTTAATAGGTCTCCACTGTAATAATCCTAATAGGGTAGGTCATCAGAAGTGACCAATTGTAAGCCTTAATTGACCCCTTCTTATTTGGAGATAGTGAAGTCTTGTGGGTAACAATCCCCACCGCAGTTTTTACTTCCTAACAGGAGTTTTCTGCGATATCATATCTTGTGTCATGTGTTATTTATTTTCATGAATGCTTCTTTTATGGTTACATATTAAAGAACTTATGATATGATTGCATATACATAAAGAAAGATGAACAGTTAGATAAGATAATCTACAAACTAATGATTAAGGGTTAATGGGCTAACCAAGAAATTTTTTAGAGGTATTGATTAACCCCTCCCCTCTTAGTACATCATTCTAATATAATTCCAATAGATCTTAGATTCATCAAAGTGTAGTTGTTCAAGGAGGATGGAAAAACTTTACAGAAGCCGAAAGAAATGAACCAGGATTTCAAGGACAGAGTTAGTGTGGTTAAAATAATAAAAGCGGTTACACCTAAGGAATTCTCATATGTTTCTAAAATGGAATCTATGTTGATTGTGTGCCAAGATCTTTTGAAGTGGCACAATATAAAGTCACGCTGGTCCGTAGGGAAAATAAAGTATGGAAGCAAAGAATTGCGCATATTGGCATTCCCAATCATCATCTTGTTGTTAGGTTTTCAACTGAACATCTGGAGTGGAGGAAATTATAGGCCTAGTCTTCATCAACCATGACAACATCATAAACCTAGATTCCCTATGAAATAATTGTGCTAGCTCATTTAGTTATTTTATTACGTTGCTTAATGTTTCCCGTTGAGCTCTGATCTTTTACTTTTCACTCCTTAGTAAAGTTAGTTTTAGAAACTTCCAAATTTTTTTTATTTCTCATGGTATATATGGCTTATTATGATGGAGAAAAGGGGTCAGCCAAATTTTGCAATCTTAATTTCAGTAAGTTCTTAGTATTTTTCCAGATACTTAAAATATTTTACGATTTGAAGGATATTTTGATTTGTTGGTTGAAATACAATGTTTACATATATCACAACTTTTGTGTGATCATATGAGTATATGAATGCAATTTCTATTGGAATTTCATTTGTTATCATTATATGTTGTAATATTTCATTCACATTGTGAAGTGGATTTAGGGTACATGTAAGTTTATCTTAAATTAGTTGTGGATGTCAATATTTTGGCTGAATCTTAGCTCTTTAGTACAACAAATTTTATCTGATTTGTATTTCATTTTAAATATGATGATTGAACCTTTGATACTTTAGGGTAAAAAGTATTATCTATGAAATTTTCTTCATTGATTCATGGAAAGCATAATTGAAAACTATTGAAGAGGGAGCTGCACCTGTATGCAGAGGGACTTGACCATTAAGGTGAATCCCAACTGTTAATTAATTGATTTTTCCCATAGGGCTGTAGAGGTTTATTTTCTTGATCATCTTTGATTAATTTTGGGGATAAATCTGTTAACTAACAAGGTGTAAATCCTCAATAGAAAAACCATAAATGTAAGGATAAAATTACTACTTTGAAATTTTCCTTGGTAATGTAACCTGTCCATATACTTTTGACAAAAAAATCTCAACATTAGTCTTGCATGTAGCCATAAACACATGCCAAGAAGAAAAATATTACACCCTATATGAAAAAGGATGAAATACCCACCTTAGTGGAGGAACTTGATCAAATTTATATTGGTGATATGGCAAGAAGTAAAAGGGAAATCATAGATATAAAAATCCAACTAGATCCTCTAATGAGACATATCTAACCAAAATAAATTACAGCACTACTGTGAGAGAAGTTAGAAGCCCAGTTGCCCAAACACAGAAAAATTTAGATTTAGAAATTTTGAAGAAAATGCAATTGGTAGGTGTGAACCTAGATTCAACAACCTTTACCAACATTCTCCTTATGGTGATAAAATACACACTTTGGACTAGGGATATACACAGATGGAGAAGATCTGATTTACATGCAAGCAAAAATAATTTGGTACTCAAATAAGGCATATGGATTAGCTGAAAAAGGCCATAATGAGTGCCTCTACAAGATGTGTGCATGGACAGAACTAGACAAAATCTATAGAGAGAATTCACAAAGAGGTAAATATAAGGCACACAAGAAAGAAAGTTTAAAAATCACCAATGCAACACATAGGTTAGAAGACTTACATCAAAAAAATAAAGATTCTTCTCCTCAGAGGTAAAGGCCATGCCTCCATAGAAACACATCTCCAAATTTGGCATTAATAAAGCCATAATGTTTCCTCTAAATCACACAAAAAAAACCAATGGAAATGATATGGTCATCATCATGTTGATATCCAGTAATCCTAGTATGACATCATGACAAGAGATACCCATCTTCACCACAAATGAAATTCCCCAATCTAATTTACTGGCTTCCATTTTCAGAATTCTCCTTTTCCTAACATTTGAAATGCTATAAAAGAAAATAATGGTTAACATGGTGTTTTCTAAATCTTTGGCCAATATTAAATACTTCCCCAACTAACAATGAAGAAGAGGTTTTTGTATAAATATTCAGGCATTGAGTATCAATAGAAGACCAATTTCCCCCAAAAACTAAATTTGATCTACCCCCAAAAGCCCAGATATGCATGCAAAATTTTTGAAGCACAATAAGGCTCATATATCCTTTGACAGAATGCCTCAAAGATGTGTCATCTCTTTGTAAAGAAGTGACTAACAGTTAGGACAGACGCATTGGCATGGACACCAAAAACATAATGTTTGATTAAGGACAAATGACTATGCTAGTTAGTAGTGATCAAAATATTCCCAAGGGCATTGACAAGAAGCAATGTTTCTACAAAGAGACAAAAGGTTACATCCTCTACCTCAAAGTGTTGGAAATACAATATAGGAAAGCAAGATACTGAGAGCGGAGGGGGGGGGGGGGGGGGGGGAATNGGTGGTGAATCAGATCTTATAACTTTTAACACTTAAAACAAATTGATCCACAACCATACCATAAATGTAATTGATCTATCAACCAGTAGAATCCATAACATAAAATAAGTAACTCAAGACACAAAATTTGGTAACCTAGAAACCCAATAAGGTAAAAATGGGGTGGGGATGACACCCACAAAAATCTTCACTACTGCAGCAATAAAGTGTGTCTGTTAGGGCTACAAAGTTTGATCACAACTTGTAATCTACCTGATTAAAGGTTTTCTCAGTTAAGAGCTAAAAATAATTACAATCTACCTTGTCAAAGAATTTAAACTTACAATAAAGTAAGCACTCAGCTAAGAGATTTAGGAAGGTCTTCTAGAACCACTTTGTTAAGAGATTTCACTTGATATACTTGTTAGAATGTCTCAAGATCTAATCCTTTGATATGCACTCAGATGCTAATGATGGATCTCCTCTTTTCAATACCTTCTCTGATCTAATAATATAATATAACTTTACTCTGCTGCTCACTGCTCTGTTGCTCTACTAAATCTATGCTTCTTAACTCAAAATGGGACCCTTCTCATATTTCTCTTGTATGCACACACACACCTTTTTGAAATTAGGGTAAGAAGCAATCTTATATACCTTACAGATCTAGCAATGAGATCTAGATCAACGATTAAGATCAGATAGTTATGCTGCTTGAGCATTCCAATTTTCTGATTGGCTCTATGCCATGTATTGGATCAAATGATTTAATGCGTAATTAAATCCTTTAAAAAAATTAAATACCCAAACAAGTCGGCTCAAAATAGTTTACCTTCAATTTTGTACCATTCCTAACATGTATGACAAAACTGTCTTGCTCGACATATCAAGACTCAGGCGCTCTGCATGAACTGATCAAATTCACTCGGCTTCTATGTAACTTAGCAACTACTATCTGCTCAGCAATAACTACTTCTAGGCCTATACTGGATATCTCAATCGTAGTGATGGCCGACTAACCTGCCTAGATAAATGACTAAGTGTGGGACACTAATGATCAACAAAACTTAGAGATCAACAATCTCCCCCTTTGATAGTAGTGGAAAAAACACTTATCATTTCTTTATATCCACAAAATTTGCCTAAGTACACAACATACTCCCCCTAAGAGTTTACCTTGATCTTCATAAAATATTTACATAGCGTACATGCCAAAATAAAATATTATGCCTATTGCTGCACATCTTTGTCTGTTCCTATATCTATTTCCCCCTTGTTTTTGTCACTGATAGTTGTATGGGTTAAGTTATATTTATCCAAAAATGGCTTATGAAGTTGTAATATCAATGTAAATGTTGTATCCCAACTATGCTTAAAAAACTTCATAACCTGTAACTTAATTTCTAACTCGGTAGCTAGACTGACCAAACTATTTGCAATAGAGAGATGGGGATCTCTCTTGACTAATTCTTGTGCAACTACAAGTTCCTTCTGAATAACCTAAAGATGAGGTATCAGCTTAGTCTGAATTGTTATCAATTTGGCCCTTATTTAGCCATCTTTAGCCATAAGCTTGGCTAACCTTCTTTGTGCATGTGTCAACCTATCAAAATGTATGGAGCTAGAACTAGCATCCATGCTCAATGAGCTCATTGTTGACACTAATTGCAACTTCTCAATAAGATGTTGATTATCCTTTGTAAAGAATTGTACATCACATAATCTTTTGTACAAAGAATAAACATTATTTGAAACTTCCTCAAGAATGTTAATAAGAGAAGAAAGTTCAACCTGTTTGGTAGCAATCTCTTCTGATATCTTCTCCAAGACTTTTTTCTCAAATTTTCTCTCAGACCATTGTAACAAATTTTCATTAGCCTCAATGTTTTCATCATTCATTTTTGTACAATGTGAACTAACTATTCCAGGATTGGTGCTTGCTGATTTTCATCTTCCATGTCAAATACTTTAACAAAAATATCCTTTATATCATGGAGGACTTGCTTCTACTTGTGCTCCCTCTTCATTTCTTCTTGTCTCTTCTTCCTCTTTATTAGGTCTTGAAGAGTCTGAATCTACTCATATGACAAGTTCTCTGGATCCATTTAGGAATCACAATAACTTCATCGCATGTGACATTTAATCTCAGTGACTTCTTCTTGTTTAGCTTCTTCTTCTTGAGTTCTGGTGAACTAATACTCAGCTCAGGTTCTTCAATATCCTTTCCTTTTTCAGTATTAATTTCAAGTGCACTCTTTAACTGAGTCAAGATTACCTGCTGATCAGGTATACTCCCAATTTTGGGTCCAGTAGGAGTAGATGATACAGAGTGTGGTAGATCCACCAACACTTGTATAGACTCTTGTTGTCTATGCTTGTTTGCAATTTCTTCCATCTTCTCCACTGTCTAATAATGTTTGCACAACCTCTAAAATAGGTGGGTTATTATTTGTTACCTCCTTTTCTCCTTCTCTCTCTATCTTGACCTTAGTTGTTTGAATAGGTGATTACATACCTGTGTCTGACAGCTCATTATGATCCTCGACATCCAAATTGTTGTTATCTCCAAGTGTAGTGTCAATGGGACTGTCTGATGTGAGATCTATAGTTTACACATTGTCTGTTTGCTCTTCCAGTTCCATCTCAGTCTCTATCTAATCAGTAGAAATTTATTCTTCCATTTCCTTCTACTCTGAGGTGCCTTCACCTTTCTTATCTTCCTTCTTGGTCAATAGCCCAAAATTTTCTTTCCAAATTTTGGTGCTCTATTGTACTACACCTTCAACATCATTTTTAAATACTACATAGGCTCTTTGTTCAGGAATAAACTTCCTTTGATATTGTTCAATTGATTTGGCTATCTGTTTCTTGGTTAATCCAGGAATGACCTTAGCTAACATCCCTTCCCTTATTTGTCTTTCAGTCATTAATGCATACTGCCACTTTTGTGATAAAATATAATAAATTTTAGTTGGGACAAGGTCTCCTATCTCTATAGGTGTCATCTTGAATTTACCCATCATATCTAATAATGCTTCCTGAATCTTATGCTTGTCTTCTATGCTTTGCTTCTCGTACTTGATAAATTTAAATCCTTCTAATCCAGCAGTACTTATTATGTTCTTGCATACCTTATCAATATTGGTCAGTGGTTTATGTAATGTTGTAGGTATGTTGCTAGGTTCATTTGTATCTATCTTCTCCTCATCATCTTCTTTCTCCAAGATTAGTTTTCTCCTTGGTCTCTTCTCAAGTTTGCTCGACACAACCTTTGTTTCAACTTGTTTTCTTTTCCTTGAACTGCTCTCTCCAGCATTGTTCTTTGTATATACCTTAGTTGTCTTAGCAAGAGATGAACAGTTGATTCCCTTTTCCTAGGCTGGTTAGCAACAGGAGGGGTAGCCTTATATTTGACTTGGCTTGGTTTAGTTTCCTTGGCAAATACTAGCTATTTTCCTTTAGTTTTGACACTGATTTATTCTTCAGGTTCACTCTTCTCTTCTTCACTAGACATATCCTCTCCATGTCCTGTTGATAAACCCAAAGGTGCATCCTCTATTTATTCATCACTTTCTATTCCAACCATTTTCTTCAAGTCTTTTACAATCTTTTTCCTTTTCCTCTCCATGGTGCCAACCTTCAAATCCATAGAGATTTTGGACTTAGCTTCTTCATAGTTCCCAAAAAGTTTGGTTGCACCATCAATCTCCTCTGCTAGTAGAGCTATTATTGCTGTAGATGTCTCATCAATATTTACTTCATAAGGTAATGGCCTTAGCCATGATACCCTTGGCACTACTGCCTGCACATAGGTAAAATCTATATCCACTAGAAAACAAATCTCCTCATAGTGTTTCTCAACTAGTGATCTGTGAACTCTGCTTCTCAGTCTCATCTTTTTCTTGAATTCCACAAAGTATGTTCCCATTATATTATTAAAATTACCAGCTAATTTTTCAATAAATGCATTGATCTGTTGTGTAATTGGTTGGTCTATCTTCCATACAATATCTCCAAAAGTAGCAAATGTATTATGTACATGGAAAATATGCAAACTAGCAGAGAACCAAACTTACATATTAAGTTCTTTGCCTTTCAGATTGAAGAAAGGTTCTCGGCCAGCTGTGTCAACTGAAGCTCAGCAAGGTCATATGTATGGTCCTTCTTCACAATCTTCCAAGCTTGGTTGACTACAATACATGAGACACTGTCCACTCGGATCGACTGATAAAACTTGTGCGCAATAACCCTAACAGCAAAATCAAGCTCCAAATCCTTGATTATTGATATTGTCATTCCTCTTTTATTCCAAACAACTCTGGTGTATTCTTCTATATTTTCCTTACTCTAGCATCTCATGGTTCTCTTCCCATTGATAGTTGGATAGCCAGTTACCCTTTGGATGATCTCCTTTGTATTCCTAACTGGTCCATTATCTAGCCATATGTTCATGTTGTGTATGTGGCTAAGGAAAATCTTGATCCATTCCATTTTGAAGTCCATCAAGAAATATAGGGTACAAGTTAACCCTCTCTCGGCTAGATTTTTATACTCATCTTTTAGGGCTCCATCCACACACAATTTGTTGTAGGATTCCCTTAACTCTTGATCTCCAATTTTGCTCACTTTGCACATATAACACGATCTAACATCGTTAATCATAAGTACCTTGGGTGGAATTGATGATAGGGCTCTAGTCATATCACCCTAGATGGCGCTTTCAAGAACTACCCTAAAATTAGGAGGCCCATAGGTGTTGCTCCTAACCAATTGAAAATTTCTCAACTCCTTCTACATACTCTTAGCTACTACGGAAGAACTTGTGCCATGATTTAAAAAAATAGGGTTTCAAAGACGATGAACATACTACCTCGGTAGATATTGAAATTTTCACTATTTCAGTCAAGATTGTCGACGGCACGCTGTAGAAATCTTCAAAAACTCTTTTTTGAAATCAAGTTTTCAAATGCTCAATTGCTCTGTAAAATTCTCAATCGCATGGTGAAAATGAAAATGAATGGTTCTTCCCTTTATATAAATTTCAACGGTCAAAATTAGGTTGGCATTAAATATTCTGTTCATTGAGTGAGTGCCATACATCTATCCTCGGTCGACTCACAAAACTCGCCTATCTCTCAGTCACAAAACTTACTTGGTCATCATACAAAATTTTCTCGTTCAACATACAAGCTCGACATACACTAGAGAACTCAGTCTTAGTGCAAAATAAGACTATTTCTCGGCACCCATAGTGCATATTGACTTTTCTTGATACATGTCTTAAAATGTGTCCTGATGCATCTTTACATATGCAGATATGGACTTTTTCAATTTTATATGTTAGGAACTGATGAAAGATGTGAAATATAAATACAATTGCTCACATACCTCATTTTCTTAGTTGGAGATGTTGTGATCACCTGATCCATTGGATAGGGTGACCTTGGCTGTAGTAGCTTCACTGTTGCTCGGTTCCTCTTTTCTTATCCATGTCTAGTTGATCTGTGCTCTAATATTATCAAAATTAGGAGCAGGTACCCTTGTTATGCAATCTCTCCTAGTATGACCAATTTTTAGACAATTATAACAAACTAGGCTTCCATTCATCCAACTCTTAGATTTTCCTCTGAAATGTATCTTTATGCAGTTTTTTGGAACATGTCCATACTCACCACAGTAATGACAACTATGCCATGTGTTGTAATCCCAATTATAAGTGTTTCCTTTTCTAGGTTCTTTTACTTGTGTCTTTGATGTCCATTGTTGTTTAGCGTTAGATCTGCAATCTTGTGCTCTATGTCCAAACTTCTTACAGTTATAACAATAACCATTGAATCTAGGTGTGGGAGATGCATTGCTTTCCTTTTACCAACATTCATGTGTCGGATGTCCATACTTCTTACAATTAAAGAAATAACCATTGAACTTAGTTTTAGGATTGGACTTACCATTCATGCTTTGAAAGATGTTTGTTGTGTGTCCTAGTTTTCCACAGTGGTAGCATACAGGCTTGTTTTTCTTTATCTTTGCATTCCTCCTTTCACCAGTCTTAGATGATTCTCCTTTCTCAAAAGATGTATGTTCTTTGGTATGACCTAATCCAAAAGAGTCCTTAGATATTCTTGACGCTTCTATCAGATTTTCAAAATAATTCAAAGCTTCATTTGGTTTATTCAATCTCTCATTAATTTCTTTCTCAAATCTCAATTCCTCTTTCAATTGACTGTTCTAAGATCTTAGATTCAAAATTTCCATGTCTTTCCTACTGATCTCCTAATTTGCATGTAGCAGTTGATTTTCCATGTCAACTTGATTGTTTGTCATCATTTGTACATCATGTGTCCATTCATCAAGTCTAGTAGTCATCACTCTTTTGTCTTCTTCAGCCATAGCTTTTTCATCTTCAGCTTTCTTCTTTTGTTCCACTACTTCACATAGTCTTACTATTTGCATTTCTTGCTCTCTTTTCAAGTTTCTAACTTCTTCACACAATGTATTGTTACTTTCCAGTAGATCTGAAATAGTTGCATCACTCTCAGTAGAGTTTCCATTCTGAAATAGATTTGCAGTATCTTATTCCTGATAATGAGTGTCATTCATTTGTTTGGCCAAATCTTTCCTTGTTAGCAGGGACTTCTTCAATTCCTTTCTTGCTATCTCAAGATGATGTAATGCTAGCTGAATATCAATCTTTTAATTCTCAATGAATTTACCCAATTCGTAAACCTCCATCTCAAGATCTGAATTCTCAAGATGATTAAAACCTTTTAGTTGGAGAACTGCGCTCTGATAACAATTGTTGGAAATACAATATGGGAAAGAAAGATATTGAGAGGGGGGGGGGGGGGGAATCAGATCTTATAAC
>MU225954.1:127596-143916 GCA_018584345.1 Thuja plicata | reverse complement strand
TCATCAACAACTTGTGGAGGAGCGCATCATTGAACAAGAGTGAAGAAATAATTGTTTTGCAACATCATACTCAGCTGTTACTAACCCCTTTTTGCTTAATCGATCCAGAAATTGAGAAAGAGATTTCAACTTGCTGGTTTAGTTGATCAAGAAGGAGATGGCCAGCTGGTTTAAACGATCGAGAAAGAGGGTCTCTAGCTGGTCATAAGTATGCATTATGAGAAAGAGATGGGGGTAGCTGACTGATGGGACCGAATGAATTGTTGGAGAAAGGGACACTGGCCAGGAAGAAGTGCGAAGGTAGAGAGGAGAGGGAGGGAGCGCAGATGGAAAGTAATGGGGAGTAGATGGAAAGTAATGAGGGGAAGTGGATATTCTTAACACATGGCAGCTCTGCTTGAGCTAAATCATTGTTTTCATGGGAAATAAAAATAAAAAACTAAAAAATCTCCAACTGTTGCTATGGCAGATCGTAGAAGCCCTCTCAAACATAAGCGGAAGTTTATGGTTTACGAACACCCTACTATAGCCAATGCATTATCGGCTACTAGTCTTCGATTGACAAGGCTTTGGATCAGCACCAATAGGAGAGGGAGGAGGTGCAAACTGAGAGAGACAAGCTCCAGTCAGAGATAGACAGAGTACATGAAGAGCTGATGAAAAAGAGAGCTAGCATAGATAACCTCCAGGTTGAGTTAGATGCGGTGAATCAGGAGCAGAGATGACACAAAAATGTGAAATAAACACCCACCTAGACAGACAGCTTCACGGGGCAACAGCAGAGTCTTTGATGCCTGCCACCCATGGCCCAATGTCGATGCTTTTGCACACGGTAATATCACTTTGCTTCAGGTATGTCTCGGATGAGAAACTCCACTCTTTACCTTGTTGTGGCTATGAAAAAGGTAACTTGAAGCAGTTCATTTTTTTAAAACAATTTTTAGTTGAATCGTTTATGCTTTGGAACAGTTATATTTACCTATTTATATTTGGTAAGCTTGAAGCAATTTTTGTTTTGGCATGGTTGGTAAAGAGATTGGTTAAGTGTATAACAGTTTATCATTTTTTTTGAGACCATGGGCTTCAAAGCGGTGGAGTTTCTAGATCTGTAGTAATAGTGAGGCCGCCATTTATTAGAATAGCAGAAAAATGATTTTTATAGCTCCTTGTTGTTCTTAGGATGCGTTGGCCAGTGATCAAAGTCTTGTTATTCCTGGAGAACTATTTTGGATCGATGATTGTAGGATATAATTACCTCTCCCTTGTGAAGTTAATGCCAATGCTAGGGAAAGTGTGTTTTATATTGTATGTTTTCTCCCTTTAATGTTTTCATTTTAGTGATTGCCCAATAAACCAGTGTATCAACAATAACTGTTTCAACCTTGGTATCGATAATGGTCACTTTCTTTTGAGTAATTGTTTAGAAGGTTATTAATCTGTGTAGATATTAAAGTGATGCTAGAGATAACATTAAGGTATTGTTTATTCTTATATGCAGAAGGAAACATTGAAGATTAAAACTAAGATACTTCTTAAAACATCTTGTTAGAATAATTAGTCTGAATATAAATCCCAATGACAATTTTAGTACTTGAAGAAACTTAAACTTATAGATTATTGCTCCCTTTTGGATGATATTAGACAGAATGATATTTGATGTAGGTACCTAAATCTTCTACCTTTATCTGAGGCTTTCAACCCATTTTTTTATCCCTAAGATGGAATATATTATTATTGCTCATTTATTGTTATAGAAATATCAAGTTAAATAAATGTCATTTCATGAATAGTTTGTCTTTATAAATCCTAAACAAATGAAATTTCATGAATAATTTACTTATATAAATCTAGAAGGTACAATAAGGGGAAAAAACAACAATGATAGGTATTACCAAAAAAGAGTTATCCTAGGAAACCCTAACTATTCTCTATAAGTTATCCTATGAAAGTGCTATTCTCAGGGATATAAAATGAATTTATAGGAACAAAGATCCCAAATAAAGCTTATGGAAATTACCAAATCGAGCCATGGCTACTGTTCATTATGCACATTTCTTTGGCAATTGAGAAAGAAGAAGATGCCTCTCTGTTTGTGTTTTTCTTCTTCCTGAGAGGAAAGACACTTGGCCAAACAACTTTGAACTTATAGTTGTTTGCATAAAGAAAAAATAGAATTTGTTAGGTAGCATTTCAAACCTTCTTTGACTTAGTCACATCAGGATACATGAGAAGGGATTTGCTGGACATGGTAACACTCACAACCAAAATAAATAAATATAAATAATTATGCTATGCTACCAAGGACTAAAAGAATTTACATCCAAGATAATACGTATTGATAAAAGAAAAGACAAATTGACTACATGCCAAGAAGATTAATGTTTCCAGGAAAAGAAGGAAAAATAAAGATTAGATTGAAGAAATTACAATTTATTAAAGGATAACTCCATACCTCAAACTTGCGGAAAGAAGAAACTGGTCTTTGGAATCCCAAAAATCCACCCAATAAATCAAGCCTTTAGTATATTTCCAAGTGATCGATACCAGCCCCAATTTAATTTCCCCCCAATGAAAAATACCAGTCCGAGAGTTTTTTTTATTTTTCCTAACAAGGGAAAGAGAGTATTAAAAAAAAGTTTGTAACAAGAGCCATCCATGTTGGGAATGCAGCGTGAAATGGGTGGTTTATTGATGAAATTTTTCTTTAATTCACAAGATGAAAAGAGAAATTTCCTGCTTTTCCCCCAAAAATTTACTTCATGCCTTCCCCCACCTCTTCCTCCTGCCCTCCTCTCCCTGTTAGTGTAAATGAAAATGTATGCACATTTTTTCGTAATTTTTAATTTAAAACAACAATAATAATTTCTATTTTCATTTATAATAGTTAAAATAATAACTTAAATATTTCAGAAGAAATTTTAATTTTGTCTTAAAAGAGAGTCTTATAATGTTCCTCCATGTAGTAGTGAGCGAACCATTTGTCTTTGGCATGTTTTCTATAGCACCTTTGACATCTACATTCATTTATAATTTCCTCCCATGTTGTGGTTTTTCTGGAACACGTTCTATGGATGTTGAGTTTTCACTTTCATCATTTAAGTAAACATTTGTATTAGATGGATAGTTATATCTCTCACTTGGTTGGGGATCACCTTGTTTCCCTTCATATCTTTCTTCACTTGGAACATGAGGAAGTTGTTCAGAAGTTCGTTGACGATTGTTTATTTCTACATTTATTTCATCTCTATTTTGAATTTCTAATTGTTGCAATGTTACTTCTGCCCTTCTTTAACCATGCCTCTATCTATCAAGTTCATTGTGTCTTATTCTCTGTTGTTCTCTTTGAATTTCTATCATTTGTTCTTGTTGACATCTACGATCCTCTCTTTGATATTGTCTTTGATATTGTCTTCTTTGCTCTTCTTATTCAAAGTTCAATCTTGGTCTCACCATAGCTACTATCAAAGAACAGTAAAGTTAGAAACATAAGTAAAGTTTATGCATTTAATATTTAACAATATTGCATTCTTTTAAAATAATGGGTGTCCAAATAATTAGAAATGGTTGCATTTGTTTGGATATATAGGGAAAAATATAATACAAAATATATATTTATAGCAACAATTAAAGACAGTGGAATTGAGAGATTATGTTTTGTCATGTTTTGACAAAATGACCTTTTTGGACCATTTCATTTTGGATTTCATTAGTTTGTATTCAAAATGAGAGACCATGTTCTCACAAAATGGTCTTCTATCTACCAGTTTATTTTCATGATGTATCCATTATTCTTATAAAATTTTGATTATCTTAATGTTACAATATCTTGCCTCTCATTCTTGTGATTGTTGTTCATTCTCCTAATTGTTGTTCATATCTAATTAATGTTGTATTTGGAATATAACTATTGTTCATATCTAATATATTTTTCTAATTCTAATGTATATGGTTATGGCCATATACCCCTTGGATTTTCTATTGATGCACTCAATAGTGATGCTTTTGGTACCATTGATTTTGTATTGTAAATGAGAGATTAATACTCATTGTTTTTATAATATATTTATTTTCATATTGTTACAATAATTGGCTCTTATTGTCTCCAAGTTTCTATGATCATTATAATTAATTTTCTCTCATTGTCTTTAATTTTTGTTAGGTCAGACGTAAAAGGGCACGTGAATATGATTTTAGAGTATAATTATTAGGAAAATATATTTCAAATAACCCTTCATGACTCAGTTGTGAAACAAATCTATCAACAGTCACCCCAACCACCAACAATACTTATTTAGAACTTCAACTGCAAATCCGGGTGGTATATATTGAGGGAGCCTAATCAAAGGTGGAATAGGTCTCATATACTCTAAAAATACTTCCTTTAAAAGGGGTTCTCAAGATCATTCATCAGTAACTAAGTGATCATATCTCACAAAAAACTTTGATTTTTCATTAGGTATTACAATGTCTAAAATTGTTGCTTCAAACCAAGCCCCCTCAAAACTCTTCTCATCACAGCTAACTTCTACCTTCATTCCCAAATGTATATCCATTTGTATGCCTTATGTATGATTACAAAAAAATTTATTTCAATATATAAATTAAAGATACAATACAATCCCTAATATTAACAAACTATTAAAATACTAACAAAATCAAACTATTTAAATACTAACAAAATAAAAAAATTAAAGCTAATATTGAAATTAAATAATATAATTTCAATAATTAATTCTATCATTTACATTAGTACATGTATTATATGGAAAACAAATATTACAATATTAAATTACAAGATTATGTGTTATTTATAAATATGGCGGCATTGCCCTCCACATTTTAAATTTTCTTAAAAAACATTACCACACCTTAATATTGTAGTTTGATTCTCTAATATTAAAACACATATTTTAAAATCTGTATTAAAGAATCTCAATGAAGATTAAAATCAATATTAAAATCTATAATGTCTACAAAAGGAAAGATTTAAAATTATTTCTCATGACATTGTTACAAGTAAATATAATTTAAAATCTATATCTAGTTTAAAATATATATATCTTGATTAAAGTCATGAATTTATATTAAAGTCATGAATCTATATTAAAGAATTAATATGTATTAAAACCTATATTGAAGATTGAAACAATATTAAATAATGATCTTAATCTTAAAATGTACATCAAAATCTATATTAAAATATATATTAAAGAAATAATCAATATTAAAACCTATCTTGAAGATTGAAACTATATTAAAATCTATAATAAGGAATGAAACTATATAGTGCGATTTGATTAAAATCTATATTAAACAAAGAAAATATATTAAATTTTTTTATAAAATAAATCTATATGAAAATCTATAATGAAATTATATTAAAATCTATATCTATTTTAAAATCTACACTCAAATCTATAGAAATTTATATTTTAAACAATGAAACTATTCAAATATTAAACAATGTAACTATTCAAATCTATATTAAAATATATCTTGTAGATTGAAACCATATTAAAATCTATACTAAGGAATGAAACTATATAGTGCAATTTGATTAAAATCTATATTAAACAATGAAACTATATTAAAATTGTTTATAAAATAAATCTATATGAAAATCTATGGTGAAATTATATTAAAATCTATACTGAAATATATATTTAAAATCTATAGAAATCAATATTTAAACAATGAAACCATTCAAATCTATATTAAAGTCATATTTTCAAATACTGTGTGCTATTGAAATACCTCTTTTTCAGTTGTTATGTAAATGCATCATCTTTGCTACTTTAGAGGCGTTGAAATCCTCTTTTTCAACTGCTGTGTAAATGCCTCCTCTTTGCTGCTTTAAAACTCTTCTCAGTTGCTTCAAATCATCTCCGCAAAACAAAATTGAAAAAGAGAAATGCATGCAAAACAAAATTGAAAAAGGGAGAGGTCTATTTTATAACATCATCTCGTCTCCTCATCTTCTGTAACTGCTGCCTCTTTGAATTCTTCATTTTGAAAAATCCCGAATATGGGCATTGAAGAGACATTTAAATAAATAAAGAATATTTTAACCACTAAATGTGGTTAACATATTTAATTCAATTTAATTTTTAAGTATAAGGAGTTTGACAGGGTTACCACCCCCCGTAACCCCCTGGGCGCCACACCATGTGGCCCCTATAGCAGGTGGGGTTTCCCCACATTGTCATCGCAGGTGGCTACCGCTGATAGCATACCCTGTCAGGCAGACAACCTCCTTGCGGTGGCAGCGTGGGGGAAACCCCACCCGCCACAGGCGTGGGGGAACCCCAACGCATGTGGGGCCCATGGGTACAGCGTGGCATGGGGTTACCCCGCGTACTTTTTTTATTAATTAACATATCTTAATTTTTAATATTTTTTTTAATTTTTACAATTTTTAAAATTTTCAAATATATTTTTAAAATGTTTTGAATTATATATATATATATATATATATATATATTGCTAAATGAAATTCAATTTGGCCTTTTTTTCTATTGTTTTTCATTTTTTTAATGTCATTTGACATTTTCAATTTTTTATTTATCTTTTTAATATTTGTGAATGCCATTTGACATATTTAATTTTAATTTGACTTTTCAAATATTAATTTGTTTGTAACCAACTCCAATTCTTTTTTAATTACAACATTTTCCTGGCATTTTCCCGTGCTGGTAATCTGTGCTCCCATTGTATAGACGCCTCTTGACACAATTAATAATATCTTTAATAGTTTTATTAGCTAATTATAGTTTATTTATAATTTTGTAAGAACTATTATATAAAATTCTTGGTTAACAAAATTCTAATTATTTATAGCTAGAACATATTTAATAGTATTATTTGTTGGTGTAAATAGTGATAACATTAGCAAGCTAGTTATTTTTTCTGTTGGAATAGTCCCAAAGGATAACTGAGAGGGGAGGGGGGGTAAATCAGTTATCAACTATTTTAATTCTTTTCTTCACTTAGATATAAATTAACATAGAAAAAATGCACATTCAGATAACACAATAGAGAACACAACAATTTTGGTTATGGGGAAACCAAATAGGTAAAATCCCCGATGGGATTTAGCACCCACAAAGAACTGTACTTGAGTATAATTATCCCTGTTAGGAGATCTCGTAACCTTGTTAGGAGTTGTTCTTTACAATGAAATAAGTATAGTGACCTGGTTAAGGGTCTGACCCTGTTAGGAGTCTGTTACAAATAACCCTGTTAGGCGTGAGGACTCACTGTCCAAAAGCTCACTGCTAAAATGATGAAGGTTGCAACCTTCAGTATAGATATGCACTATATCTGATAAATGAACTGTTTGAGTAGAATTTCTATCTTGATCAATTCTAGTGAGTTGTATACTTCCACTTCTTCTTCACATAGATCTTTTCTTGATAAATGAAATGTCTCTACTATCCCACAACAACAAACATTGTTCTATACTTTTTTCTATCACTTTTCTTATCATTCACCAAATGAACTACTATAAGTATCTTCCCAAAAGATGTTATCTTCATTGGCTTTAGGATTCCCTTCAATACTTCTTTAGTTGGCCACATTGAGCATGCAACCTGATTAGAACCACACAACCCAAACTGAATAGACATGATGCTTCACAAAGTCGGCTCCACCAAATCAACTCCAACTTCACGATTCAAATAGAACACGTTTGGTGCCTTTAGATAATTATCTTTAACTCATAAATAAACATGAATACAAACACGAATATCCCAAAGATAGGCACAAATCAAGAAATAATGTAATTATGTCAGCTCTTCACAGATAATTTTCAGTCACTGCAACTGTCATAACTGATTAACATAACTCAACTGAAACTTCATATTTGACTCGGCGTGAATGCACAGATCATCTAGAACATGTATACATTTCAGAAGTAAACACGCATAGCTCCAGAACATCTATACTGATAATTACATATAGAACACCGCTGTGTATTATATGTTGTCATCAATGACAAAAATACAATCAATTATTTGCATAGAAGCAAATCTCCAACAATCTCCCCCTTTGACATTGATGGCAACATATGATATCATCAACTCAAAGTGCCTTTCTTCTTTTTACAATATTCTCAATATCTTCACCAAAAGTTCCTCTTTACTATTGCTTCTCTTTTAACTGTATACTCCCCCAGAGTATATGCTCCCCCTTACTAATATTCCCCCTTTGAAATCAATGGAAAAGGGTTTTAGACACCATTAGGCACAGGTACTACTCGAGAAGTAGAGTAGTCAACCATTCATCAGTCACCTAGGACTGATGTTATTGCTGCAAATTCTAATTAGACTTGGGAAAGGGAATTACACCCAGCTTCTCCCTGAGATACTCAAAAGTATCTTTTGATAATGGCTTTGCAAAAATATATGCTAATTGTACTTTAGTGCTCACATAATCCAACTTTACTTCTCTGTCTGCAACTTTTTCTCTTAGAAAGTGGTATTTGATCTCAATGTGTTTTTTCTTTGCGTGCATCACAGGGTTCTTTGACATGTTGATAGTACTAGTATTGTCACAGTGAATAACAATAGGATAATCAATCTAAATACCAAAGTCTTTAATCATCTATTTGATCCAAACCATTGTTGAGTAATTCAATGCTGCTGCAACATACTCAGCTTCTGCTGTTGATTGAGAGATACAATTCTGCTTTTTATTTGTCCAAGTGACCAATCTATCTCTGAGAAATACTGCTCATCCTGATGTACTCTTTCTTTCATCAACACAACCTTCCCAATCAACATCAGTATACACATGAAGTTGTATATTCTCTGATTTAGGATACCATAAACCATAGTCTATAGTTCATTTTAAGTATCTAAATATTCCTTTTATTGTCATTAGGTGATTTTGTTTAGGTTCAGCTGCAAACCTTCCAATAATACCAACTGCATTAGAAATATCAAGTCTAGATTGAGTAAGATATATGATTTTTCCAATCATAGACTTGTATAGAGTCTTGTCAATTGTTGTGGAATCATCATATTTAGAAAGCTTGCTTCTTGTTATCATGGGGGTTCTTACTGGTTTACAATTTTCCATTTTGAAAGTCTTCAATATCTCCTTCACATACTTAGACTGATTTATGAATATGCCTTTGTCTATTTGTTTTACATTCAATCCAAGAAAATATTTGATAGGTCCAACCATGCTCATTTAAAACTCACTTTTCATCTCTTTGGCAAATTCTGTACTTAGTTTATCATTACCTCCAAAGATAATGTCATCAACAAAAAAAAAATGAGTAGTAATCCTTCATCGAAACGAGTAGTAATCCTTCATCTATCTCTCTTATGAATAAATTACAGTCCGCTGCTCCTTTTCTGAATCCTATCTTTGTTAAGTAACCATCAAGTAGCTCATACCAAGCTCTTGGAGTCTATTTAAGTCCATAAAGTGCTTTCTTTAGTCTGCATACCATGTCTAGTTTGTCTAAAAGTTTGAATCCTTCAGGCTGATCTATGTAGACTTCTTCCTTCAAGTCACCGTTTAGAAAAGCTAACTTGACATCCATTTGATATACTTTAAAGTTCTTGAATGTTGCATAGGCCAAAAACAACTTGATAGCTTCCATTCTACTCACAGGGGCAAATGTATCAGTGTAGTCTATTCGTTATCTCTGCACATATCCTTTACATACTAATCTTACTTTGTTCCTTACCACTGTGCCTTCTTCATTCATTTTGTTCCTGAATATCCACTTTGTTCCAATCACATTCTTGTCATGAGGTCTAGGGACTAGTTCCCAAGTATCATTCTTGATTATTTGATCTAATTCTTCTTGAATAACATTTTCCCAATCTGAATCTTTGCACACATCTTCAACACTTAAGGGTTCAATCTGAGAAATTAAGCATACCTCTTCATCAGCGGTTGAACCTTTTTCTCTAGATCTTTGTTAGAGTATCTATTTATCTTCACTTATTAATTAGATCATGTTGATTTAATTCTTAAGTTTTTTATGTACTCTATTTTCACTTAAGCTATCTCTTAGGTGCATATAATTAATATTTTATATTAATTATATTGCGCAACCTATCTTTTACCTTTTTAGGGTTTCATTCACCTTTAAGGTTGAACTTTTGTAATTATTGTTTCATTACCTTGGAATAGAATTCATTCTCACTCTGCTAAGTTTTTCCAAGTCTTTGCTTCTGTCTCTCTGGTTTCCTTTCAGCAATAGGTTATTTGCATGCAGGTGTTCTTGGTGATCTGTGAAGTTATATTTCTGAACTTTTGCATGGTATCCGAGCTTCCCTACTACTGCTTGGTCTGAGGGTTTTTGAAGCCATGATACGCAGCCGAAAGCCATAGCTTCTCTGGGTCTTTTCCTTCATTTTGGAGGAGGTTCTATTTTCTAGAGAACTTTGAGCTAAAACGGACTACACCATTGTGTTCAGGAGGCCTGGGAGAGTCAAAATACATATAAAGTTTGTTGTTTTTGGTCACAGTGACCTCTAGGAATTTTTTTTCCCTCCTAGGCCTTACGACATGCTTCTTGAGAAAAAAATAAAAAAAACCCTTTTCAGGGCTCCTTGAATGCACTACTGGAGTGCAGCCAGAGCGGCCACCGCCGTGCTACCCTGGCGCTACCCCGACGCCACCCCGGCCTGACCAGGCCCAGCGCGCGCCACCCACCGCCACCGACGGAGTAGCCAGTAGCAGAGCTGCCACCTGGGAACTGGCCAGGAGTAGCCCAGCCGCCATCGCCACTGGCGCCAGCAACTAGCCCACCACCAATGGACCACCTACCAATGACAGGTGACATCAGCAGTGATGTCACTTGCCAATTTTTTTTCTAGCAGTTTTTTCAAATTTTTTCTGGCAACTTGTGATTTTTCGGGCAACCAAAAATTTTTTTTGGCTGACGGTCTTCTAACGGCCATATGGCCGTCAAATTTTTTTCCATAAACACGCAATGGCTATTTGACCGTTAAATTTTTTCCCATGTCTGGTTTTTTCCAGAGAGTTGTTTTTCGGAGGCATCGTTGGTTTTTTGGCCATAACTTGAGCATATGGTGTCCGTTTTAAAAAAAACAAAACATCATCAGAAAGGTGTTTTTGAGCTAGACACAATGGTTCTAGTCTTGATTTCTGATTTGGTCATTTGATCCCTCATTTTGAGCATTGAAGTAGAGTATTTTGTTTCCTCCATCTCTACATCTGGCATCCAGGTTTTCTTCTCATTTTTTGTGCTTTTAGTAATTATTTCTTTACTATACAAGGGATAGAATTATACATTATGGTGGGGTGCTTTTTCTTTCTGTCATTTAAATTTAGAAATGACCCTTCTACTTCTGTCTTCTTCTTCTCTCAATGTTGGACCCCTTTGTGGCCCAGCTGACACTGCATAATTACCACACCTAGAAAGCACACATGACTAGGCTACTCATGTCACATGGCTTATGGTCATGTCTAGATGAAATCAACCCATATTGCAATGTCCTTTTGAGTTTCTTCAGCATAGGAATAAAATGGATGAAGCCATGGGCTTGATTACACTGAACATCTCTGACAGTCTCCTTTTTCACCTGGATGGTTTGACAACTCCTAGGGCCACTTGGGGAAAGTTTTCAGATTTGTTTGGCACAGTGAATGAGTTCTGGGAACTACAACTTGATGCAGAGCTGACCACTTTTACTCCTACTAGCTTTCCCGCTATGGAGGACTTCTTGATGAAGTTCAAATCTCTGCGCTTAGTTTTGCAGGGATGTGGAAGAAACAAGACAGATGATGAGTGTATCTTCCTGATAATCTCAAAGTTGAGAGGACAGTATCAGATCTTTTCTTCTACTTTCTACTCCACCTTGGATGCTTTGGGTACTAGACACACCATGCCTTCATTCAAGACATTCTGTGATTGGTTGACATGGGAATAGGCAAAGATCCAATAGATGGATGCTTCTGGCTCTTCTAGCCAAGCATTGGTTTCTCAGTCTTCATAGGGGAAACCAAAATAGAAAGTCAAACCGAAGAAAGATTTAGCAGGCAATGATTATTCCTCCAAACCTGCATAGAAACCTAATTCAAAATGTCTAGCTAACCCTTCCAAGGGTAAATCTTTGTCGAAGTCTACTGAGTCTACCTCCAAGAATAAGAAGAAATTAGTTGAGACCTATAGCTTTTATGGAAAGTATGGACATCCTGTTTCTAGGTGCTGGAAATGTTTGGAGGATTTAGAGGAAGCCATGCAGGAGAATTACATTTCAGCTCCTTAGTCCACATCCTTCCCTACAGGAAAGGTCATGCTCTTACTGCACAAGCAATGACTTATGGGCCCACCTAGATTCTTGATTTCGGTGCCTCTCACCACATGACTCATACTCAGCAGTTGGTCACCTCACTTGCTCCCTGTGCTACTTCACAGATTTCTATTGTGAACTCATCTCATCTTTCAGTTTTGGGTTCTGGTTCTATTGCATTAGCTGGGGGTTCTCTTTAGGATGTTCTTTTTGTCCCTGACATTTTGATGAACCTATTGTCTATCTATTAAATTTTTCACTCTGGCTCTAGTAAGACAGTTGAGTTCTCAACACATGATGTGGTTATTTGGTACTTACATGATTCTGATATGATTGTGGCTACTGGGAGTGTTGACACTGCATCCCACCTATATAGATTTAATGGATTTGAGTATTCTACTGGCACATGTTCCTGTCTTATATCACATGCAGATTTAGTGAGCAGACTTTGGCATGAGCATTTGGGCTATGTCAATTATAGATATCTTCAGCAAATGAGCACATAGGCACTTGTTCTTGGGCTTCCATAGATTACTTGCACTGATGGGGTTTGTCAGGGTTGTGTTCTTGGAAAACAACATAGGCATCCTTTTCCTCACAGATGAGATACTCATGCTTTGGCACCATTGGAGTTGATTCATAGTGACCTCATGTCATTTCCTACTCCTTTTTCTGGTGCCAGATATGTTCTTACTTTCATTGATGACTTCTCCAGGCGCACATGGGTCTAATTTTTGAAGTACAAGTCTGATGTCTTTGATTCATTTTGAGTCTTTAAGACATTTGTGGAGAAGCAATTTGGTCTTTCTATTCACCAGATATGCATAGATAATGGGGGGGAGTATGTGAACCAAGTTTTTAGGGATTTTTTCTCTGAACATGGTCTTTAGCATCAGTTTTCAGTGCCCTACACCCCTCAGCAGAATGGTGTGGCAGAGAGAAAGAATAGAACACTTCAGGAGATGGCTAATTGTATGATACAGTCTAGGTCCATGGATTTTTCTTTTTGGGTAGAGGCAGTCAATTGTGCCAACTATATTTAGAATTGGATGCCTCACAAGGCAGTTCAACATATGACTCCTGAGGAGGCTTGGTCTTGTGTCAAGCCTGATGTATCTTCATTCTGGGTTTTTGGTAGTGAAGCATGGACATTTGTGCCTGATTCTCAGAGGAGAGAAATGGAGCGGAAGAGCTGACACCTTAGTTTTGTTGGCTACTGCGAGGATGTTAAGGCATACAGGTTGTTTGACCTTGATTCCAGAGAGGTCCTATTTCAATGGGATGTCTAGTTTGATGAGTGCCTTCCTACAGTAGATACCCCACTTCCAGAGTCTACTTCACTTACCACTACTCCCTCATCTCTTCCTATTTCTTTTTAGGATGATGAGGATGATGATCTTGGTGATCCCCATTTACCTCCACCATAGGATACACCACCGATGCCTTGATGGGCTCATGTTACAGTTGATGCTGTAGGATCTCTGGCTGGTGACCGTTCCACTTCCTGTCACACCCGGTCTCATATTACAGGTTCTATTCTTCTGATTCACGCTATTTGTGGTGATCCTCATACATTTGCAGCAGCGACAAGACATACTGAGTGGGACAGTGCTATGGAGGAGTATTCTTCTTTGATGAAGAATCACACTTGGGATCTTTACTCTCTTCCTAAGGGAAGAAAGTTAGTGCAGTGCAAGTGGTTGTATCATACTAAGTTTGTTACTGATGGTTCTATTGATAAGTACAAGGCACATGTTTTTGCAAAGGGTTTTTCACAGGTTGAGGGTATTGATTACACTGAGACATTTGCCCCTGTCGCCAAGATGAACTCTATTTACCTTGTCTTATCCCTCGTAGCTTCTCAGGGATGGCCCATTTTTCAGATGGATGTGAAGAGTGCATTCTTTCATGGTGATCTTACTAAGGAGATTTACATGGAGCAGCCTCAGGTATTTGTGCAAGATTCCTCCTTGGTTTGCAGACTTTGGCATGCTTTGTATGGTCTCAAACAGGCCCCTCAGGCTTGGTATGAGAAGATGGACTCCTTTCTTCTTTCTATAGGATTCACATGCTGTCATTTCGATCCTACAATCTACATTCAGCATCTTGAGGATGAGGTTTTGATCCTTGTGCTATATGTTGATGATCTTCTCACCACAGGTAGCTCATCTTCTATGATTCAGGATGTTTAGCGTGCATTGATGGAGCAGTTTGAGATGACTGACCTTGGTCTATTACACTTCTTTCTAGGTCTACAGATTGTTCAGTCCCCTGCTAGGATCTTTATTTATAGTAGAAGTATGCTCTTGACATGCTTTGGCACTTTGATATGCTTGATTGCAAGCCTGCTCCCACACCTTTTCAGTCGGGTGTTACTTTGTCTACCTCTTGCACTTTGCCTTCAGTGGATCCTACATTGTATCGATAGTTGGTTGGCAGCTTGTTATACCTAACACACACTCATCCTGATCTCTCCTTTGCAGTTGGTCTAGTCTCTCAGTTCTCACATGAGCCTCATGAGAGTCATTGGCAAGCTACCAAGCATATTTTGAGATACATTCAGGGCACACTTATGTATGGAATTCATTACACATTAGGGGCTCCTCACATTGTTGGCTTCACTGACTTAGATTGGGCTGGTGATGTTGATGATCAGAATTCTACTTCTGGCTTTGTTTTTTGTCTTGGATCTGGTCCTATCACATGGTCATGCATGAAGCTGAATGCTCACACACTTTCATCTACAAAGCCTAAGTACATAGCAGCAGTGCATGCTAGTTAGGAGATTCTATGGCTTTGACAGTTGATGGCTGAGTTTGGCTTTCCTCCTAATCATCCCACTATTCTATGGTGCAATAATCAGAGTGCTATTCACATTTCCTGCAACCCAGTGGAGCATCAACACACTAAACACATTGAGTTTCATATGAATTTCATGCATCAGTAGATTTAGGATGGTGTTCTCACTTTGGAGTACATTCCCACTGATGCACAGGTTGCTGACATCTTCACCAAACCTTTTGCATCTCCACGCTATCTTCAGTTACATTTTATGCTTGGGGTGATGGAAGTTGTCCTTGGGGGGTCTTGTTGAGGCCTTCCTTCCTTCATGTTTTTTATCATGTTTATTTTATCTCTTTTTGGAAAGGGGTTTTTCCCACTGGGTTTTCTCCTTTATCTCCGGTTCATAGAGATTTCCTTGTATTGGGTACTTGATCAGGCCTTGTTGCCAGGACCCACTTTTCCTGCTTTCATAGTTGTGCTAGGTTACCTTACCTTCTAAGCTTCACTTAAGGGGGGTGTTAGAGTATCTATTTATCTTCACTTATTAATTAGATCATGTTGATTTAATTATTAATTTGTCTATGTACTCTATTTTCACTTAAGTTGTCTGTTAGGTGCATATAATTAATATTTTATATTAATTATATTGCGCAACCTAGATTTTACCTTTTTAGGGTTTCATTCACCTTTAAGGTTGAACTTTTGTAATTATTGTTTCATTACCTTGGAATAGAATTTTCTCTCACTTCGCTGAGTTTTTCCAAGTCTTTGCTTCTGTCTCTCTGGTTTCCTTTCAGCAACAAGTTATTTGCCTGCAGGTGTTCTTGGTGATCTGTGAAGTTGGATTTCTCAACTTCTACAATCTTGTCAAGACTTTAGCACTCTAAGATCCAATGATGTCTTCCTTAGAGTGGTATTTGGATGTGAATTTTAAGTTCTTAGGAGTGACACTTTCATATGTAATCTGTGATTCTTCTTCACTTGGTTTAGGATTGTTACATGAAACATCAATACAGTCAAAATTTTCTTGAATAACGGTGTCCTTATCGATGGGTCTGGGCTCATCTTCAATCATGGGAGCACAGTCATAATATCTTTCTTGAATCATAAACTTCTCATCAATCTTCACACGAGTACTTTCAATGATCTTCTTTAATCTTAGATTAAAACATCTATAGGCTTTGCTTTTAGTAGAGTAACCAAGAAAAATACCTTCATCGCTTCTAGCATCAAACTTGCCAATGCTATCATCTCTCTT
>MU225954.1:114339-127546 GCA_018584345.1 Thuja plicata | reverse complement strand
GCTTTTAGTAGAGTAACCAAGAAAAATACCTTCATCGCTTCTAGCATCAAACTTGCCAATGCTATCATCTCTCTTGATGTAGCACTTGCTTCCAAAGATTCTGAAGTATTTTACAATAGGTACATTATCAAACCAAAGTTCATAGGGTGTCTTGTCTATGCTTGGTCTCAATTGTATTCTACTGATAGTATAGACTACGATATTGACCGCATCTCTCCAATAGGTATGGGAAACATTTCCTTCAATCATGATAGTGCATGCTGTGTCAAGTATTATTTTGTTCCTTATTTCTACAATCCCATTCTGCTAAGGGGTTCTAGGTGCACTTAATTTCCTTTTGATTCCATGTTCTTCACAGTAATCATAAAACTGGTCAGAGGTGAATTCTCCTCCTCTATTAGATCTCAGACATTTTATCTTTAATCTAGACTCATTCTCAACCTTAGCTTTGAACACTTTGAACTTCTCAAAAGCTTCATATTTTTCTTTTAGGAACGCAACCCACATCATCCTTGAGAAATCATCAACAAAATAAATGAAATACCTTTCTCTGTAGTATGAACTTGTTTGAGTAGGTCCACATAGGTCTGTATGTATCAGATCTAATTTGTTTTTAGCAGAGTCTTGTTTTCTCCTAAATGAGGTCCTCACATGATTCCCCATCACACATTCCCTACACATGTTGTCAACTAGTCTTACAATACTTGGAAGCTCTCTTACTGCCTTTACATTACTTATCTTGACTATGTTGTCAAAATTGATATGACAAAGTCTCTTGTGCCGTAGTCAACTGTTATCCACTTTTGCAACAAAACAAATTACTTCTGAATTGAGCTAAAATACATTACCTTTGGTCTTTGAGCTTGATGCAATCATGTCTCCTTCTTTGTTGTTAATGATGTACTGGTTTTTTTTGAATTCCAACTGATATCTTTTATCAAGCAACTGTCCAACACACTAATACATTTGGTACCAAATTACAACGGCAGTGCCGTTGCAGTTTTTCCATCACAACCTTGTCGTCATCACAATTGCGACGGCAGACCGTCTCAATTGCGATGATGACAAGGTTGTGATGGAAAAACTGCAACGACACTGCCATTGCAATTTGGTACCAAATGTATTAGTGACACTTAGTAAGTTATGATTTAAGCCATCAACATAAAGAACATCATCTATCTTATTCTTTCTGTCTAAGGTGATAGAACCTCTGCCTATGATATGTTTGGGAGTTTTATCTCCAAATCTAACCATGCCACATTTGTACTTGTCCAAATTTACAAATATGTCTTTGTCTCCTGTCATGTGGTGTGAACATCCACTGTCAATGATCTAGTTAGCTCTGATGTCATCTTTTGAAACTAATGCTAACTCTTGTGCTTTTTCTTCATCTTCTTTGTCCATTTCTTCAAGCATCTTCTCAATGTCTTTAATGGCAACAAAACCAATTTCATCTTCTCTTGAATCATCATCAGTTACATCATCGTCAACATGATAACATTCCTTAGTTTACTTGGGCTTGTAATATGATCTGAACTTCTTGACTCTTGTAGGACACTTGGATGCAAAGTGACCAACTTTGTTGCATGAAAAACATTTGAATGGTAGCTGTCCTTCATATTTCCCTTTACCTTTCCTTTATTTCTTGGAAATCATAGCAATGATTTCTTCTAGTTCTGTATCCACTTCTTCATTATTACTAGAGCTGCTTATAGATTTCTTGTTGTGGGCTGAGGCTTTGAAAGCTATCTCACTTTTGGGTTCTCTCTTCAATCTTGATATCTCAAATGCAGATATTTTGCTGATCAAAGTCTCTCTCTTGAAGTTGTTTGAAAATTGCATAGTCTCATCTATGATATTGATCTTTCTCTCATAGTTTTCTATCAATGTGGTCATTAGTTTTTCCATTATATCATCCTCTGATATTTCTCCACCATTGTTCCTGATACCTGATACTACTTCATTAATTCTCTGATTGTAGGCTTTGATGTTTTCTTCATGTAGCATCTCTAAGTTTTTGTATCTTTTCTTCCATATCTTTCTACGCGCATTATTTTCTTGGATGTCTCCTTCAAACATATCTTCTAAGTATTTCCAAATTGAGTATGCTTTATCTTCCATCTTGATCTCATAAAATTTACTATCAGATAGGGCACTGAATAGGGCTTCTTTGGCAATTGAATTTTGAGTGAACACTTCCTTTTGTTTAATTGTAGAGTCTTCCTCTGCAAGGTATTTCAAGGTGGGAACATCAATTTTTTGAGTGGCAATCTCATAGATCTCAAATCCAATGCACTAAAGATGTGTTATCATTTTTTTCTTCTAGTCAAGATAGTTTTCTCCATCAAACTTAGGACTCTCTTTCCTGAAGTATGCCATCTGATCTACCTTAAGCTGTTAGGATTTCTCTCCAAGGAACTTGGCTCTGATACCAATTGTTGGAATAGTCCCAAAGGATAACTAAGAGGGAGGGGGAGTGAATCAGTTATTAGCTATTTTAATTCTTTTCTTCACTTAGATATAAATTAACATAGAGAAAATGCACATTCAAATAACACAATAGAGAACACAACAATTTTGGTTACGGGGAAACCAAATAGGTAAAAATCCCGGTGGGAAGTAGCACCCACAAAGAACTATACTTGAGTATAATTATCCTTGTTAGGAGATCTTGTAACCCTATTAGGATTTGTTCTTTACAATGAAATAAGTATAGTGACCTGGTTAAGGGTCTGACCCTGTTAAGAGTTTGTTACAAATAACCCTGTTAGGGGTGAGGACTCACTGTCCAAAAGCTCACTGCTAAAATGATGAAGGTTGCAACCTTCAGTAAAAAAGATATGCAGTATATCTGATAAATGAACTGTTTGAGTAGACCTATTGTCTTGATCAGTTCTAGTGTGTTGTATACTTCCACTTCTTCTTCACATAGATCTTTTCTTGATGAATAAAATGTCTCTACTGTCCCACAACAATGGACATTCTATTCTGTACTTTTTTTGTCACTTTTCTTATCATTCACCCTTAGTATTCACCAAATGAACTACTATAAGTATCTTCCCAAAAGATGTGATCTTCGTTGGCTTTAGGAGTCCCTTCAATACTTCTTTATTCGGCCACATCGAGCACGCAACTCGATTAGAATCATGCAACCCAAACTGAATAGACGCGACGCTTCACAAAGTTGGCTCCACCAAATTAAATCCAACTTCACGATTCAAATAGAACATATTTGGCACCTTTAGATAATTATCTTTAACTCATAACTAAACATGAATACAAACACGCATATCCCAAAGATAGGCACAACTCAAGAAATAATGTAATTACATCGGCTCTTCACAGATAATCTTCAGTCATTGCAACTATCATAACTGATTAACATAACTCAACTAAAACTTCATATCTGACTTGGCGTGAATGCATAGAGCATCTAGAACATTTATACATCTCAGAAGTAAACATGCATAGCTCCAAAACATCTGTAATTGCATATAGAACATCGATGTGTATTATATGTTGTCATCAATGACAAACATATAATCAATTATTTGCATACAAGCAAATCTCCAACATTTTCCCTATCTAAGAGAGCCTCGTTCACACTACTTTAGTTTCCACCTAGACGCGTTTACTTTCTTGTTTCATCTTATGTGGTTGAGATGCATGTTCTCACTTTTTGAAAATATATCTCATGTGCATATGCCATCTTTATTACATGTGTCTCATATATATGAAACATCATGGATACATTACCATATACTCACGAAGGAAGTTAGAGTGCACCTACCTTCTCATCTCATCCATTTCCTATATATTTGAGGAGATCATATGGAAGTATAAGATTTTGGATTCTCACACATTGTATAATTTGGCTCATTTGAGATATCTTATATCTAAGACTTATTATTATTTTGTAGGATCTTTTTTCTATAAGGGTCAAATATCCAACTCTGTAATGGCATCAAAGTGTCAGTCTTACAAGAAAGTTCTCTAATCATCTTGAAGCCAAATAGACCCTAAAATTGCATTCAAAGGCCCAAAAGTAAAATTTTGATATGTACCACTTCTTTTTTAGAGATGATTTTTAAAAAATGTTTTTCAAAGGCACAATTTTTGAGGTAGAAACCATCCATTTGATTGTGTGGAAATTTATATGAGTTGTTAGTTTAGAATGGGTAATTATGCAGTAAACATTATGTATAAATTGAACATATTTTTCTTACTTGACTTTTAAGGAAAAAATATTATTTTAAGAAATTTAATCATTTAAAAATTCTTTTTGGGTCCCTTTAGTTTGATCCCTTATCATTGGCCTTTTTGGGTTTTTGGTTCAACTTTACAAACTTTTTTCAGTCATCCAAACTTATTATTTTGGTGCAATTATTTTTTATTTGGGATAACTTTTCATACTCTATCTAGTGGTGTTATTATTTTTTAATTTTCATATATAAATTATATTCTTTGGGATATTGAGGAGTTTTCATAACATATTTTAAAAAGGGCAAATGACAAAATAACGAATAGTCTAGAATGGAAGAGGAGAGTACATAAGGAAGAGTAAGGTTGTCATGCCCAAAAATTTGGGAACATAAACCTTAATCTAACGAACATAAATTTTCATTCAAAAATGTTATATTAACTATAAGAGATGAAATATTTTCTACACCTTTGCAAATTTCACAGTTTAAATTAATTGAAAGTTTATTATATATTTGCAACAATGTATAAAGTTATAATCCTAAAGATTTTATTTTCCTCTACATTTATTTAAGACATCCATAAATATATTTTGATAACAATTATTTCAATTAAAGATCCAAATACTCATCTCATTAATAGAACAATACATACGCTGATTTCAAAATACAAGAAGATTACATTTTCCAAAACCTTTCAAATTTTACAAGGAAGAAGCTTGAATAGAAAAAGACTTTGAGGTAGAAATTACATCCAAGACACCAAGACTTCGACTATACATTAAGAAGCTTTCTTTGATCCTGCAAGAACATCAAGGTTGACCATGGAGGCTCACCTCCCAACTTAGGCCTTTGCAAGGCCACCCCTAAGCTAGGGGATCTAGAAATGAATCAGGATACATACACACATAACAACCATGAATCTAAAAATAGAAACACAAGAAAATACCCAATACCCAAGGACATACGTAGGTTTCCAAAAGACCTAAAACAAAGGGGTTTCCAAAAGACCTGAAACAAAATGTATACACTAGTAATAGGCCACACATGGGCTCAATATTCCTAAGTACCACATCTTTAATCTTGTTCCATTACCACACATGGACTCATGAAAAAATTTCTATCCTTCTCCTCCATGCCATACTGCGACAACTAGAGTATATTTACCTTTCTTTCACAAAACAATCCATGGCTTCAAGCCTTCCAATTTTTCTTGTGAACCTGAAATTCCTTTGGAGATTCTTGGCATCATGGGCACCCATATACCCATGTACATATCTCCACACATGGGAGACTCTACACTACTTGGGTAGATCACTAACTTTCACCACACCAAGGTTACCAAACCCTCCCAAGGGTGAATATACCTTGAAGAACCCCATATACAAATAATCACAAAATAAATACAAGACTCAACACATAAACTCCATGAAAAACCATGAAGCTGAAAATAATAACATAAACTCCATTCATGGATTTCTCAAGCTATGTACAAATCAAAGCAAAGACTACTCTAGCTATGCTAACCAGAAAACTTAACTCAAATCCTAGCTATGGAAAATGCACGGTGGTTTGTGAAGAGGTTCTCCTTCCAATTGTTCCTCCTTCTCTCAATACTTACTCTTACAAAATGAATCTATCTCTAAAAGTAGAGAGTAGGTGTGTGTCCAAGCTCCCTCCAAACCCTTCCTTATATAGGCCTTCTTCCTAAAATATCAGGAGTCATAAATGGAGGAGAGACCCTAATCCATGTAGTCTCCCCACTTGCCTTCCTTCTCCATAAATGGAGTTAAATTCTTGCAAGGAAAGAAGGGATGGATTAACCAAAGTCCTACAAATATTTAAAATTCGCCACTACCCAAAATGGAGACTTTAGGGGAGTCATAAATGAATTTTGAGGCTCTTAATGGGTTGAAAATGACCCCTAACCCCTAAGGTACCTAGTGGAGTAGTTAGTTTTGATGCTAGTTACTCTCTGGGAGTCTAAATGACCCTCCTAAACTCCACCCAAGGTTAACTAACGAAAATCCAACCCTCAAGACTCAATCTAATCTCTCTTGACTCATCCTTATCTTCATTTACTTAATCTTATCTCAATCTTATCTTCCTAAACCTTAGGGTAAGCATAGGGACTATACTAGGTAACTCCTGGGTAAATTTAAGCCTATGCTAGTCACATTCACTAGTCATGCCAACACACAAGGTGCACATGTGTCAAGTGACACAACAAAATGACATATGACATGACCTATTTACACATTTACTAAATTAAATTGAATACATTCATGCAACAAAATTTTATGAATAAAACACTATACAACGAGGTCCATGTCTCTTTTTATAAAAATGACCTTAGCATCACGGTTTTCACATAGGCTCATTCATGAATCCCTGATTAGTACCATGGTCAACTTTCCTGCACACTCATTACACACATCAGTAGGTATAAAAAATTGACACATAAACGTAGCAAAGTACATAATGTAAGTAAACACACATTCACTCACATTTGCATCAATGATTGATTAACAATATCTACATCTAATCCATATGCATAAACATAATTCTTAATAAATATGGATATTGATATTATTTGACATTCACATACTAATCCAATATATTGAACCATCAAAACTAGGTCCTAAATGGAAATCTGAATCTCAAACATAGAGTATCACATAGATTCCCTATTTACATAATCAGGAGTTGTATACAAGCAAAGGATTCAATAGAACTATAAATAATTTATGTGTCCCAATAGTCCAACTATAACAAAATCTGTAGTGACTGGAGAGCATATAAGTGAGAAATAGTTCTAAGATATGTCTGGCTAGGGTAGGCCTCACAAAGGTGAGTGATGTAGCATGACATAGGAAATTCCATTAAAATTTGAGACTAATTATTTAAAAAATGCATAGTATAAGGCCAGGTCCGCATGCATTTGCTTAGCTTATTTTGGCTAGAAGATGTTGCTCAAAATTTTTGGCAACAATTTTTGTAGATGGTGGCCTCATGATCATTACATTTTGCTCCTTATTTTTTAACAACCATAATTAATAACATGTTTAAATGAAATCATTAATAATAAATTCTAAAGATAAAATTTTGAAACAAAAGGAGGCAAAAAAAAATGATAAAAAATAGTTTGTGGAGCCATGTGCTATTTTCTCAATAAGCAATTACTACTTATTTCTAGTCCCCCTTTATTCAAAGTTTATTTTCAACTTCTGGTAGTGGCTGATCCACTAAAGTAGGAAAAGATTCCAATTTATCCTTATCCCATATTAAAAATTTGCATGGGAACACTCTAGCTTCCTAGGCCGGGGTCCCATTGAGGGGGCATCCTGAAAAATAGAGTTAAAGCTTTTGAGATTTTGTACGAAATTTTTAAAGCTAGTGGTCTCATGAATTTTGTAGTGCAGTTTAACTTAAAAGTTTAAAATCTAACATTTAAGGAAGATGGTGGTGTCATGAATACAATAAATTTGTCTTCCATACTCTGTGCTTTAAAAAAAATAAGTTAAAAATGATTTTCTCTCCAAAATTATTTTTAAGAAAAATCTAAAATTAAATATTTGACAAATGGAAAAAAGCATTCCTAAGTTGGTGAGGACAATTTCTAGCCCCATGGTCCACCCCATTTTCATTCGCTTAAATATGCAATGCTAAAAAGTAGATCCTATTTTGAAGGAGAAGATTCCAAATAATCCCGTAGTATAACAATATTGTTCATGGGACCTCTTCTTCCAAAAAAGTAGAAGCCCCATAGGACCCACCCTTAATTGCACTTAGGCAGTTGCATGTAGACATGAGGTTGTAACACCCCAAAATTGGCATCTTGCAACCCTAAACCAATTTTGTTATATTTTTCATTCTTTTGAATCATCAAAGTCCTATTGTACTAGGCAATTCTGAGTTTTGACTGACTCTACTCGACCTAAGTGTCAAATGCAGAAAATCCTAAATCTGCATTAATCATACATTATATTTAATTCCTAAAAACATCAATTAGCTAAATAAACCCTATGATTGAATTAATTTAATTATAAAGTCCTAGCACTTTAATTAAATTAAATTCACCCCTTTTAGCTAAAACACATAGAAAGGAATTAAATAATATTTAATTATTAATTAAATATCATCATTTCAAAAATTGAATTTAATTATTCAAATATTTGAGAAAAACACATTTATGGGGTCATATTCTATTTATTTAATTAAATATTCTCTCAAAAATCTTCTCTTCAATTCAGAAATGGAAACTATGAATTAACTGTGCTTTAAAGAGAAAGAAAACAATTAAAATCAAAAGAAACCATTTAAAAACAAAGAGAAAACAATTCATTGTTTTCTTTTAAAGAAAGCTTGCTAATTCGAACTGGCTTTTCTATCTATTTTATTTCAAAAAGGAAACTTTCTATTCTGAGCAAGCTCTCAAACTATAAAAGAGCTCCCATTTCTCATTCATACCCCCTTGAAAAATATGCATTGTTAGACTAAAGAATTGCTGCTGCATTTTAGAATTCATCATCTCATTTCAATTAAGCTCATTTGTAATAGAATAGCTTCATTTTCTTAGATTAATCACATATTTCTTATCATGTCTTAGTTTAATTTCATTTAGATTAATCTTGCATCTTTCATGTTCTTAGATTAATCTCACATTGCATTGCATTCATGGAGAAAAATATTTTGTTCTTAGATTGGTCTAGGTTGTGAGATTCTCATTCTAAGAGCCATTCAAAACCTCGTCTGGATAGAAGGAAACATGTTGAATCATACAGGCATGCAAGATGAATAACTCATATTCACTTTTGTATGTGGCTAATGAATAAGGACTATGTTGAAGTGTATGGTTGAATAAGAAGGCCACATTTAACATATACATTTCTGGCGCCCACCGTGGGGCTTGAAAATAAGTTTTTGGCCTCATTTTATTGCACTTCTTTTTAATTTTGCACTCTGTTCATACGTCTCTATTAGAGATTTCACTCAAAATTTCACTACGTCTCGCGCGAACTTTCTAGTTATTCACACGGTTATTTGTATTTCTTCGTGTGAGACTGTGAGAATCATCGCATGAAATTTGACACCAGAGACCTTTATTTGCTATTTATTATCTCGGTTTTCTAACAATCTTTTGTTTCCTGACATCTGTGTTTCTCTGATTTTATTTTTTAGAATAGCTTAATGGTGGTTTGTAGGATGTTGAAATGAAGAAGGCAATTACAAACTACTAACGTATTTATTGCTGGACACTTGTCAAAGACCTACATGTTTTCACAAAACTCTCTAGTCTATTTTTAGCAGTTAGAACACACTTCGGTTGGTGTTTAAAATGAATCATTGTCTTGCGTGATTGAAGTGTTTTCTAGTTTGTAATTCCAATAACTATATGAATGTATCCTCTCCCCTCACCTTTATGGATCTTGGGTGTAAGATAAATTCATATGATTCTTCTAGAGTGGCTACCTCCCAAGTTCTTTAATAGAGCTAGTGAGAGTGGATTGCCCAACCGGTAACAAGCTAAAGCCAAGCCCTTCTGAACCGGTATATAAAAAATACTATTGTGATTAATCTCATAATGGATAGGTGTGAATTCATTGTGGCAACCAAAATCTTGTCTAGTACCCTAGTCGTGCGTTAAAGTCCTGACATCGTTAAGGTGAAATCCTTGCTTTGAAAGGATTGGGAGAGCCCCCTTTATTGGGAAAATTAATTGATCACAACCACCTGTATGGATATCCTTACTACAAACTATTGTTATAGTATCAAGAAAACCCTCTATCTATTGGCACGGAAGGTCAGAGACCAACTAAGATGCCCCACACTTTTACGACTCTTAGTAGAGACAACAGCCCTTTGGGAAGCAATTCCTTTGGGGTTCAAAGCTTGGTGTGCCTGAGAAGTGAGTGCACATGTAAGGAGGAGCCTGTGCCTCCAAGCATCTATGTTGTCCGCGATGAGTAAGCATAGCTGAAATTTGGTTCCAATGGGGATTCAATAGATACTACCCTAGCTATGCTAGGATTGTGATGTGTCTATTTTGGTACTACAAACATTCTTCTTCATGTGTTTTGCATGGGTGTATCACTTAAACAATCGAAAAAAATGTCAAATCACACAAACTATAAAACTTGAACATGTCCCAAATAGTCTGTAACTCAAACTCTCTATCAGAAAACATCATGGTCTTGTCTCAAAAAATGCAATCTGGTCTTAAGTATCTGATTCTGTAGAATTTTTCTTTTTCACTGCCAAGTCTCGTGCAAAATTCTACCATCTTCACGTCATTATCTGAGAAAATTCACATGACACACTGGAAATCATCACACGACATTTTTCAATATGTTGCTATTTTATTCATCAGTCTTTTTTTCTTATTCACCAGTTTGTCATTATATTTCACGTGAGACTACATAGTTTTGCGTGTGCCTGTGAGAATCTTCGCGTGAGAAAGTAGTTGTTCGCGCGAGTCTGAAACATTTTGTCAAAACAAAGAGCAATTTCCCATTTGTCCAGCATCTTTCTACAAAATCTGATCTCTGTTCTGGGTCTGTTTATCTGCCTTCTATCTACACAGTCTACAACTTAGTTTCTTGGGTTGAGAATTACGTGATTCTTGCTTAAACTGGTCTCATTTCATATCTTTTGGTCTATTTTTACTGTGTCATCATATCTCATGTCACAATAGTCATCTCTCTATTGTTCTAGCCTCATTTTTGATGATTTGTACCAAGTATACTTCACCTTTTGGCACTTTCTGTGCATTTACTTTGAGATAGTTTCAAGTGTGGTCCTAGTTCACATCCCTTGTGCAATGTTTGTCTATGACTGTTACAACTCGAAGTGGAAAAATATTCCCTTCAATCAATCAAGAATAATTTGTGCTTCCCACACCATTGTCAGGTATGTTGGTTGTATTTCGTGTTTTTGCTGATATGCCTGGTTCCTTGCCCTCCCCTTTGAAAATTTTTAGGTTTTCATGCTTATTCCTTGCCCAAATTGTAAAAACCCTGAAAAACCCTAGCAAGCCTAGTATTAAATGATGCATGTTTAAAACCCTTTGCCATGTCTTATGTTTTATCATTACCTTTTTCAAGTCACTAAAGACATGTGCTCTAAGTCAGGTCGCTTAATCCCTTTACCAGAATCGAATATGCTAAAACATCTCCCGACTTCACTTTTGCCTTGTGTCGCATACTCTTGATAAAAAATGGAATATTCTCTCAGTGTATCTAGACTTAGCGATTTCCTTGTAGTCGGGTTGTTGCTTGATTTCATGTTATGAGCTTTAAAAAGAACGGGACCCACCTCAGTCGGGTGATCGCGAGAAGAAATGGCCAGTCAAAGAAATGTCTCCCGACTTTGCGATTCATTTCATGTCGCATGGTCGTTGGATCAGCTCAGTCAAACAGTTAAGTTCTTTCTTTAGTCGCGTGGTCTGGTGATAAAAAGGTGGTTAAGAGATAACATTCACGACCTCACGACTAATGGTTTCATGCTAAGTGATTTCCCTCAGTCGGGATGTTGCCAGAACAGGAGTGGTGAGTCAGATTTCAAGTATACATAAAGTGGACGAAAGAAAAGATGACATCTATCACAGAGCTAATGGTTGTCGCCTAATCGCTAGAAGGAGTAAATGGATCACGCGATAACAAGACTAGGGTATGTTTTCCCTTAGTCGCAAAGTCTCCTAATAAATTAAAGGTATATGAATTTCTGAGGCGATTACGCGACAGCCGTTCGATGAAGAAGTAAAAGGATCTGGCGGTGGTCACGAAGTCTAGTGATAAAAGTGCCCCAGGGAGAAAGTCCTTCTGACTAAGAAATTGAGGTATGTTGCGAGGTCGCTGAGAATAGAAAAGGGCACATGCTTCAAGTTAAAGGTAAAGACACAGGATCACACGAAAGAGCAACTGAAGGACTGTTCAATACATCGCTTACTCGCTAATGTTTTCAGATGAAAGGAATACAGCTCGCGACTATGCGACAAGGAAAAAAGGATAGCTGTCACATACTCGCCGATCAAAAAAGATAAAGGGAATAAAGCTTGCGAGTATGCGATGAGCCAAAAGAAGATAGACGTCGCATGCTCACAGTCAATGATAGAATGGGGTTCTTGTGCTCGCGACTGTGCGACGAGCCAAAGGACAGGATGCATCGCTCACCCGCACATAAAATGAAAGCTGGAATGATAAGATGGAGAGTGAGCGACTAGACAAAGTTTGCAATGAAAAAGTGAATGTCGCTCAGTCGCCGAGGCTCAAGTGGTATGGAAAGTTAGCTCACGAGTTAGCGATGAGCTGTCAGTGAGCGAAGTGTCGCTTACTTGCCGATCAAAAAGATAAAGTATAAAAGCGGTGCGAGTATGCGACAGGAATGAAATGAAGTTCAAATTTAATGCATCGCTTACTCGCATGGATCAAAGAGTAAAGTATAAAAGTGGGACGGATGTGCGACTGACATGAAATAAGGATCAAAGACAACGCATCGCTCAGTCACAGAAGGTAAAAAGTGCAGTAAAAATGGATGGCGACTATGCGATGAGAAATATAAAAGATGTGTCGCTCACTCGCGGGGATTTTTCCAAAGGTGAAAATGTAGCAGCAGTGCAGACAGAACGCGTGAACTGATTGAGCAGAATTTGTCAAAGGGGTTGATGGTGCATTCAATGTGCGTTCACCATGTTCACCATGTCTAGAGCCCAGGTTTTTCAGTTTGCAGAGGTGAGGTATTTTGCTTGATTTGCAGTGTTTCCAAAGGTTGATCAGAGAATTATAAATTTCAGAAAAATATGCACAGGTCAGTCAGGTGATATCTGAAATAGTTTTGTTTCAATATCAGTAATGAGAAATAGATTCAGGTACTATAGGTGAGTAGAGTTATGACTGAGATTTCACAAGTACAAGAGCAGATATTGATATAGATAGATTCAACAAAGTATAGTTTAAAGTCTTTACAGTAAAGACTAATGTCAACAGATTCCCACTTGTTGTACATCACCG
>MU225954.1:95513-114000 GCA_018584345.1 Thuja plicata | reverse complement strand
ATCTGAAGCTTGTTGCATCCTTATGGATCCCAGGGTGGTCTCAAACCTATATATATGTAAAATTTTGTAATAGAAAGGGTCTTTGATAATTACAAGTCTTTGATCTTTTAGAGGTCTTTGATCTTTTTGGAACATTTTGTAAAGAAGAGATAATATACAACAAAACTCAGATATTCTGGTTCTTGTTTATCTGTTAAAGCTATGTAAACTTTTCATGTATCAACAAGCTAGATTACATAAATGAAATACGGTGCAATTTTACTCTTCTCAACTGTTGTCTCTTTACTTTGGATGCATGCTTTTTTGTGTTAAAGTTTATCAGGTATTCATTAACACTCTGGTTATAAGGTAACCATCTAATTGTTTGCAAGCTTCTCTCAAGGAGGGAATTAAATATTGTGAATGGTTTCAGGAAGCATACTATTTAGTTAAGGATTTGATACAGGGGTTTGGAGGTAACAAGATAGTTTGTAAGGCATTCTATCCTATTTGTTTGAGCTGTAAGGCAGTTCAGTGTATCTTGTTTATGTAATTTCTTTGCTTATTATTGACTCTGCAGTCCTAAGGATAGGCACTGATCTAGAAAACATTCTGAATATCTATCTATGTTCAAATTATTCCATGCTATCAGAACCAAATCAACTTTAAACACTCTGTTACTAAGAACACATAGGCTAAACTTGTTTAAGGACCTCTGTCAGCAGGACACTGTCCATGTTATTGATTCCTTGAAGAGAGAATCATTAGGTTGTCCCTCCTATTAAGAAAAGGAAGAAGGATTGAAATCCTTGTATCACTGGTTTTCTGTCATATTTAAGATTATGATTTGTATGGTTAAATCTTGTATATGATTATGCTTGATCATTTACAAGGTATTTTATAAAGTTGGTTCAATAGATAATACATGACAAATCAGTGTCCACAATAAAAAATACTGTGATAACAGTAATCTTTCAAGGTAAAACCTGCCTGAGCATATGTGGAGCTCAAAAACGAAGAAGGACCTTATCTAGTCCTTAGCAATTAGGATTTTCTTGTCTTTGAATCAGAAGTAGAAGGTACAAGGTTCATATAGACATTTCAAGAATTGTGATTCATACAAGAAAAATCCCTAACAAGGTACATCTAGAGAGGAATCATCTCAATCTCCCTCTTTGGTACTTTGACCTTACGTCAAACAATCATTTCCAGTGGATTTTAGTCAGGTTTGAAACCCTTTGTTCTAAGAGGATCCAAATTCTAAAAACACTCAACGTTCCCGTACTGAGTCTTTACACATTGAACACTTACATTCTAGCAAGATGGCAGATCATGACCAATCAGGTGGACATAGCAGAGATGATCTCTCTTAAACCAGGGGTATATTCTATTTTCAAGACCCCCCTAAAGATGATGAAATGGAAATAATCCAAGTAGATATCACAAATTCTCATGCCAATAAAGATTTTCGTAGGATGATGGACATTATCCTAGCTGAGGAAAAAAAGAAATACCTTCTCCAACTAACCAATCAATGTAGAGACCCTTGTCACACAAGAGGAAGAAACCAAAAACTCCAAGTTACAAAAACAAGTTCAAAGTATGCAAGAACAAATTATTCAACTCATGAAGGATAAAGACAAACCTGCTACACAGTTCACGTTGGAAAGCATTTGTCCATTCCCATTTGATAAGAGTCTATGCATGCCTCCTTTTCCTAAAGGAGTTGAACTTCCCAAGTATAATAAATACTTGGGTACCTCTGATCCCCAGGATCATTTGAGAGAGTTTGGTGCTCTCTCTATGGAGTTCATACATGATCAAACCTACCTTATGCATCTTTTCCCATGTAGTTTGGGAGGGCCAGCTATGGAATGGTTCTCTAGGATACTAAATGGCATTAAAAATTTTGACGAAATTGCCAATTTATTTCTACAACACTATTCTCACAACATCCAACATCTGGTTCACATCCGAGATCTTTGCACCTTGAAACAAAATCATGGGGAATCCTTCTTGACATTTCTCCAAAGATGGAGACAACTTTATACAATATATTCTTGCAAAATACCCGAATCCAAAAAGTTGGACATATTTATAGACAATCTTCTTCCCAACTTTGGGTATCAAGTATAGCTGCAAGGTCCTTTAACCTTTGATGACATGATTAAGCAAGCTATGATAATTGAGACATTTATGGTCAAGAAAGGAGAATTGACCTTACACAAGGAAAATAAACAAGGGTCTTCCTCCTCAAGCAAAGATAAACCCAAATTTCCCAACAAGAACTAGAATGTTATGAATGATGGAGTTGTAGACAATGTGACTCCCAAGCCTTCAAATGCTACTTTCAATATCACTACCACAATGCAAGCAGCCAAAGCCACTGAACAAGCTATGGAAGAATCCAAACCGAGTACTTCGCATTTTCCCATATCTAAACCTTGGGCTCCTAGACCCAAGCGTGAGTTCACTCCTTTAGGAGAACCTCTTGATACAGTTTACAATATTCTCTTGGTCAACCACTTACTCACTCCTTTGGATAAATCACGTCCTTTTTATCCGCAACCTCGACCATCTTGGTGGAATGAATCCACATATTGCGATTACCATTAGAACAAGGGTCACAAAATGGCTACCTACATTCAGTTACGATACAAGATCGAAGACCTTATTGATAGTGAGGTTATTGCTATGGGAGGTCACAACAAGAACTCAGACCACCAAGCTTTCGAAGACCCATTTCCTCCTCATGGGAAAGGTGAGTCATCCAAAGGAAAGAATACTGATGCCAAGGTCAACTATACATACACCAATAACAACAATGTCATTAATATGATTGAGCCTGTTGATACTGAATACTGTAATGTTGTCATTCTCAAGGGAAGGGAGATACTCCCAAGCCCAAAACTCCTTTCACCTTACGAGGGTCTGCACCTCAGTCCTCCGAACAAGAACAGTCTCAGGTTAGTGCAAACATTGTTACTCAATCTTGTGCTAAGATCCTCCTCAAAGGCCTTGATCCTTCTATGTCTACACCAACACAACCCGCAGACAAAGCTACTATTGGCTCTACCAATAAGAATCCAAAATTGGATTCTTCATCTAATGCTTCCAATTACAACATTCTAGATCAATTACAACGTACTAATGCTTAGATCACCATCTTTTGAGCTGCTAAAAATATCCCCTGCTCATAGGGAGATCCTTGACAAAGCCCTCACCGAGGAAAATGTCTCAAAAGATCTCAATCTTGACCAGTTTCAATCCATGGTAGGTCACTTGACCTCCTCCCATTACTTGTCTTTCTTTGAGGAAGATGACCATTCTTTGAGTCACCCACACAACAACCCCTTGCACATTGAAGTCATGATTGGTCCAAAGCATGTTCACTATGTTCTCATAGATAGCAGTGCTAGCCTCAACATTTGCTCTACTAGCTTCCTTACTAAGTTAGGCTACAATGAAGACTGCATAGATGCTTGCAAAAAGATTACTATTAAGGCCTATGATGAAGAAGAACGAAAATCTAAGGGGCTAGTTGTGTTGCCAATCTGACTTGGCCCTATAGAAAGGGATGTTATTTGTCAAGTGCTTGACATTCCTTTAGCATATAATATTCTGTTGGGAAGGACATGGATCCACAAAATGTAGGATGTCCCTTCAACATACCATCAGTGCATTAAGTTCCCATTCCAAGGATCTAAAGTGACTATACCTGCTAATACACACTATAATTGCAACACACTCATAAAATCTGCTGATATCTTTGTGCCCACCAACAGAGAGTCTACTGATTCCTTGAGACTAAACTAAAGGAAATGGAAAAGGGTCTGACACTCAAGGAAAATGACATGGGAGGATATTAGATTGAACCTATGCTATCTGTTACATCTCTACCTTTGTCTCCATGTTCTTTTGGGATACCTTCTGAGAGTACTAAACCTTCTGCAGTTCCTCCTCAAACAAAATTTGGTGGTACCTTTGTACATGCCATGATACCATTAGAAGAAGAAGCTAAAAATAGGGCTATCAAAGCTTGGATCTATAAAGGAGAGGACACTTCTGGACAAACCACTCCACCTTACGACATAGGACCCAAACAATATGGCAAGGTTTTGACTACTATGCAACACTTTGGTTACAAAAGGAATGGTCCCATAGGTGCGAATCATAAAGGATTGATTTCACCACTTGAAGCTATTGGTCGACGAACGTGTGACTCTATATGTATAGGCTTCAAGAATCTAACATTTCAACTGGGGATAAAAAAATTTGTACCTCAAATAGATCAACAACCAAAACCTAAAGGTACACCTAAAACTGAAGAGTTTGAAGACAGTTCTGAGGAAGATTGCTTCCCTTGTCCCATTCCCCTAGATCTAGCAGCATTCTTTGTTTAGCCAGATGATTTCATACCATGTGTTAGTACAGTCGAGACTAACAGTGATTCTGATGAAACTACTCCACTTACTCCATTAACCTATGAACAGTGGAAAGAAATGCAAACTGAAAATCTAGGTCATCAGGGTGATTTGTACATACCACCACACTTTCAAGAGTAGTTTGAACAAGAATCCTAGCCACTTCTCACTAAATAAGAAGTAGATGATGTTGTAAACACTAATGAGGTACCTAGGTCAAAAGGTGATCATCTGAACATAGAAGAGGTTCTAGGTAGAACTCATCTGAACTGGGGACAAAGGGTTGATTTCACTCATGTTCTTGATATGATGCCCAATGATGAAACAAACTCTCATGAGTATGAATTTGATGATTTTTCATATGCCACCTATGACAAGGATATAGATACAGTGCACACATATGAAAACCTTCTCAAAGTAGGTGAAGGGTCTAGTGTAAGGTCAAATGAGTCTGATTCCATAGATGTTAACATGTCATCTAATACAGTCACTAGGAATCAAAGGAATTTGACTACACATTTGGATGAGATTTCTCTAGGCCTCGACTTTCTAGTCCATGCTTTCAATGATTATACCATGAATGTACTTGAACCCGTCACTTCTCTTTCACTCTGCCATCCTGATCTTATAGACTAGAACTCTCCCTCCCCATATAGTGAAGTCCTTACATTCTAGAATGACTACGCTCTTTCCTGTTACCTCAACGTTGTTGAACCTATAACATCCTCCACTAGCAAAGAAAGTTTCCACATGACTGAGGCAGATATCAAGTATCTCAGTCACAAAATCAAAAGAAGAAAAAATAGGGGCTCTGATGGTGAAAACCACATTGTGGCAGTGTTAGAGCCTAAAAAAGTCAAAATAAAGGACGTATCCAAGGGTGAAAACCTCTTCGAGGTGCCTAAGGATGAGATACTTGATATGCTTCTGAGTCATTTCTAGGAATGATCATCTGTGCTAATTGAACCAACTCAATCAATCAACTTGGGTACAGAAGTTGAACCTTAGATCATTCATTTGGCACAATCATTATCTAAGGCAGAAAGAGAGGAATTCATTACATTCTTCCAGACCAAAAAGATAAAATTTGCATGGAAATATTCAGACATGCTAAGATTAGACCCTAATCTAATCATGCATCATTTGTCTATTACACTAGGCATCAAGCTTGTAAAACAAAAGCTGTAGAAAATTCATCCACATGTGGCTCTCCTTGTCAAGGCCAAATTGGAGAAACTTATTAAGGTAGTATTTATCAGAGCAATTGAATATGCAGAATGGATCTCTAACATTGTTCTAGTGTCAAAACACAGCAAATCTATCCGAGTCTACACAGACTTCTGAGACTTAAATAAGGCATGTCCTAAGGATGACTTTCCATTGACCAATATTGATATGATTGTAGATATGACAACAGGATATGAAATGTACTCACTAATGGATTGTTTCTCTAGCTACAACCAGATAAAAATTGTGCCAGAGGACCAAGAGAAAAATAATTTCACATGTGCATGGGGCACTTTCTATTGGAATGTCATGCCCTTTGGACCCAAAAATGCTGGTGCTACATATTAGAGAGCTGTCACCACTATATTTCATGAGGTGATGCATAAAATAATGGAAGATTATGTTGATGACACTCTATCTAAGAGAATGTAATGAGAGAAAACCTTGTGGATCTAGGTCCTATACTGGATCATATGAAACAATTCAGTCTGAGGCTCCATCCTAAGAAATGTGCATTCGACGTAACATCTAAAAAATTGCTTGGTTATATCATTTCTACAAAAGGCATAGAAGTGGATCCTGAGAAAGTCCAAGCTATCATGGAAATGCCACCACCAAAGAATATCAAACAAATGAGAGGACTTCAAGGCCGATTGCAGTCTATCTGACACTTCATCTCACAATTGGCGGACAAGTCACAACCATTCACCAAGACTTTACAAAAAGGTGTGACCTACTAATGGAACAAAGAATGTGATGAGGGGTTCACACAAATCAAATAGTATCTTGCAAAACCCACCAATATTGATGCCTCCTATCCATGGGAATCCGCTTATACTCTACATCTCTACTACAAATACATCATTGGGTGTCTTATTAGCTCAAGAAGATTAGAAAAATAAAGAAAGGGCTATCTACTACATTAGTAGAACTTTGGTCTCATATGAAACAAACTATTCTGTTATAGAGAAGGCTTGCCTCGCAGTGGTATTTTCTTCACAAAAATTGTGACACTATATGTTGGCTCATACTACATGCCTAATTTCTACGATTGATCCTATGAAATATTTACTCAGTAAAGATACCCTAATAGGTAGACTAGCCAAGTGGGTCATGCTTCTCAGTGAATTTGACTTTGAGCATGTAAAAAGAAAAGCCATCAAGGGGAAAGCAATTGCAGATCAATTGGTGGAAGCACCTCTAGTAGACCATCAACCATTGAACATTGAATTTCCAGATGAGTCCATATGACTTCTCACGCATTGATCTTGGACTATGTTCTTTGATGGTTTATTTACCCAACAGGGGTCAGGTGCTGGGATACTTTTCATCACACCTCAAAGGTACTCTTTACCAAAAGCATACAAGATGTTGTTTCCTTGTACAAATAACATTGCCAAGTATGAAGCCTTGATCAATGGTATGAAGATATCCCTTGAATGGCGATTGGACGAGCTCAATGTCCTTGGAGATTCAAAATTAGTCATCAATCAAGTAAATGATATATATCAGACAAAAGATGACAAACCGGTTCCTTATAAACGGTTGGTCAATGACCTTAGAAAGTATTTTTTTCATATCACATTCCAAAAGGTTCCAAGGGTAGATAATAAAGCTGTAGATGCACCCATGACTACTCTTTCTTCCATGCTATAGATGCTAGAAAAGGATTTCTGACATAAATTCCTTGTGGAGAGGTTATGCCACCCAGCCTATGATTCTCCTGAGTCTCAGATGATCTTTTCTATCACTGGACATGACTCATCCCGCTACCATCATATTTACTCCTACCTTCATGACTATATTGTTCCAAACACTTACACTCAGAATGAGAAATGTCACTTAATCCACAGTGCTTCACGGTTTGTCATCACAACTAACAACTTGTATAGGTGCGGTCTAGATGGTACCCTTCTTAGGTGTTTAGAACTTGATGAGTCCAAATGTGCGTTAGTAGAGGTGCATGAAGGCATCTGTGGGTCTCACTCTAATAGTCTGACACTAGCCTGTAAACTTATTAGAGTTGGTTACTATTGGCCAGATATAGAAAAATAAGCTACATAGTTTGCTAAGTCTTTCAAATAGTGTCAACTACATGGTAATCTGATTCATGCTCCAGGTAAGGAGCTTATTCCCTTCATTAATTTCTGGCCATTTCAACAATGTTCCTTTGACTTGGTGGGTTAGATTTATCCCTCATCCTCAAATGGACATAAGTTCATCATCAGAGCTATAGAATATTTTACCAAGTGGGTGGAGGCAGTCCCTCTCACCGTTGCCAATGACAAATTAGTAGCTATGTTCATTCTCAACTACATCATCTGCAGGTATGGTGTACCCTCAGCAATAATCACTGATAATGGGGGGTAATTAAAAAACAAGGATTTGATAGAGCTATGCTCTAATTTTAAAATTACTTAGCATTGGTCTTCCATCTATTATCCTCAGGGTAATGGACAAGTAGAAGCATCAAACAAGACAATCCTTAAAATCCTGCATCGCATAGTTCACAAATCTAGATGAGATTGGCATCTCCAGATCAATCCAACTCTCTAGGCATACAGGAAAATCATAAGAACACCAATAGGGGCTATGCCCTATGCTTTGGTTTATGGATCAGATGTTGTGTTACCAATTGAGGTTGAGATTTCTTCTCTACGAGTTTCTCCAAAAGGCCTCATTACTGATGATGATAACAAAATATCTCGGCTAAAAGAGCTAGAACTACTTGAAAAACATTGACAAGTAGCGTTTGATCACCTTAGAGCATACCAGACAAGGATGTCCAAGAGCTATAACAAGAAGGTTCGACCAAGGGATTTCCAAGCAGGTGACCTTGTTCTGAGGGAGAACCCTAAGAATCAACAACATCGGGTCCAGAAGGGAAAATTTGAACCAAATTGTCTTGGTCTGTATGTTGTCACTACATTATTTGGCTCTGGCACCTATCAAATTTCTACTACTAAAGGAGAGAAACTCAAAGAGCTAATCAACGCTCTTCATCTAAAATGGTTCTACAGTTGAGACATCTTCAGTGTGCTCATGTATATAGTAAAGTCCTAAAAAAATTCCTAAAAATTTGAAAATGTCCTGAAAAAATGATCATCTTAATGAAAACATAGCAATAGGCACTTTTATGTATCTCCAAAAAAAATCATATATTCCAAAAATACAAAAAAATAAAAAAATTGAAAAATACGAAAAAAAGAGAAAAAGAGAAAAAGTGCCATTGATGAAAACCTGGCAAACAGGTGCCATGGTAGCAAAAAAATAATTTCTGCCGAGAAGGTGAAAACCTAGTAAATAGGCACCTCTTCTTCCACATTGCTATATCTATTGCAACACCACTTGGCTTTCTACATTTTCTTTCTTGCTTTGCTGCTTTCCTACTTGCATTTTATTTTCCGCATGCTTTTAGTTACCTGTCAAGAAACCAACTTACATGGATTGAAACTGGTCATACTCTAGGGGAAACCTTCCTAGTCTAGGGGGCACTTTCCTATCACCTTTTGGGATCTACTTCACGACAGTCACCAGTGGTTCCCACTACATTTTCCTATTGTCACTTAGCTTATACTGAGTTCTCTCTCCTTGAGAATCTCCCTAACATCAATCATGAGTGGTTCTCACTGCGTCTACCTACTAATGTCTAGCTAGTACTACGATCACTTCAATTGAGAATCTCTCTCATGTTAGTAACCAGTGGTTCTCACTACATATACCTACTGTCACCATACTATTGATATTTCTCACATCTGTTATAGTTGGAGTTGTAATCAACAGTCTATCTATCGATACTTAGTCTTGATGATTCTTTGCTTTAGTTTGTACATAACTTTTGGTCACTTTTGTGACACTCTGGTTCCTTTGCAAACCCTCCTGACTGGACACTGATTCAGTTCTATACACTTGGAGGAAACCAAATATAGTTTTTCCTCACAACATATGTCAAGTTAGTCACCGCTACTAGGGGCATGGGTCCCCTAATCTGGTCGAATCTTTGGTTTACACCCGAGTCAGTAATCTTGTCACTTCTCAAGGAAAACTATCTACTGACAGAACCTAGTGTTTTTCAACACCCCAATTCAAATAGTGTTTCTCAACACTATCTTTTGACACATATGTGTTTTTCAAACACACATTGGATATCACAACGTAAACATCTATCGATAACAATCCAACACAATGCACTCACAAGCACAACGATGTTTTTCAACACCTCATACACATACACATTCAGAAACTTTGAAATTGGCTAAGCTATGATTGAATCTTTCTTTGTATGCTATCTGTTCTCATGGATTTCATTGATATTTTCTTTGTCTACTACTTTTTGGTGTAACCCTGGTGATCTGACAACGTCAAATAAATAGGGTGTATGTGATAAGAGCTCCCGCCTCACATCCATCGATCTTGTTTATTTGTATGACATGGTGAGGTTCATACTATCTCCTTGAATGTTATTGTTTTATTTTTTATGCACGATCACACTCATGGTTATCTTGGCTTTGAATTCCTTGATACTGGTGTACTCTTGCAACATCAATTGGAAATAATGTTCAAGTCATCTTGGCTTTTGTGCCTTGGTGCTTACATTCATTTCCTACATTTTATTTGATGAAAGTCATATTCATATTCTTATGGTTGCAGTGGCACCAGTAAGGATTGTATCAACTCCGATGTTCCAAAAATTCTCAATGATGATGACTATATGATGGGTCAAACAACCATGTACTAGGGATTGCATCTAGCATAGGATTGCATTTTAGTTCTAGACTTGCATTGTGGTAGCAATTCGATGTTCACTTCATTGTGTTCTCCTGGATTTGTACATTGGGGAGTTCTTCTTCTTCAGTAACCTGCTTCATCACTACTACACAAGTGTTCGATCCTCACTCTCTATCTTCAGCTATATGCTCAATCCATTTTTGGGATTGAAATCGAAATCTGACACTTCTATATAGCTCAAAATCACATTTTAAATCTTGCAACTGACGCGATCGGATGCTTATGCAGTCAAATTTCTAACATTGCTTTCTTGTCAGAATCATATCTAATCAACATTTTCTCAAATCTTTGACTTTTTTCCTCAAAAGTCAACTCTAGTGAACCCTAGTCAAACTTGGTCACCCAGACCTTGAAATCGCTCAAAATTGATTCTCAATCTTCCAAATTCTTTTGTAATATGTTCTGAGTTCTTTTGGACCCTTGATTCAACATCTATCTGTGATTTCTCACTCTCAATCATCATTATGACATGTCATCTTTCCATTTCTCTCCTGAGGGGCATGATGATTACATCATTGAATCTATTTTTATCAATCTAATCTAAATTCAAAAGTCCTCATTGCTAGGGGCATCTCATCACTTGGGGCATGTTCAGTTTTTCATACCTCACAGTTAAAACTGGGTGTTCCACAACTTTCAATCACTAATGGCATCTCTGTTCCTTACATCTCGTCATCTATTAGGTATCGGGGAAATCTAACTTGGATCCCTGAGGATCAAGCTTCATTCTGGAGATGATTCTCAAAATCTCAATTTATTAAGTATATAAGTAATCTAACTCAGATTCTTGAGGATCAAGCTTCATTCTGGAGATGATTCTTGAAAACTCATCTATTGGGAATTGGGGTGATCTAACCCTAACTCCTGAAAATCAAGCTCCATTCTGGAGATGATTCTGAAACTGAATCTAACCAGTGTCTGGGAAATCTAACCTAGATATTGGGGGACTAAGTTTCATTCTAGAGATAGTCCTAAAATATTTATTGACTATCTTTTTGTGGACAAGTATCAGGGAAATCTAACCTTGACTCCTGAAGGTTGAGCCTCATTCTAGGGATAGTATTTTGAAATATATCAATCTATTAAGTATCTGAGAAATCTAACTTAGATCCCCGAGGATCAAGCTTCATTCTGGATACGAGTCTCAAAATCTTAATCTATAAGGTATCTAAAAAATCTAACTTAGATCCCTGAGGATCAAGCTTCATTCTGGAGATTATTCTTGAAATCTTAATCTATTAGGTATCTGAGAAATCTAACTTAGATCCTTGAGGATCAAGCTTCATTCTAGAGATGATTCTCAAAATCTTAATCTATTAGGTATCGGGGCAATCTAACCCAGATCCCTGAGGATCAAGCTTTGTTCTCAAGATGACCCTCAAAAACTTTACTTGACCGACGTGTTGGAAATCTAACCTAGACTTCGGAGAGTTAAGCTTTGTCCTAGAGATGGCTCTGAAATCTTCATCAATCGATCTTTGCATCATCAATTTTTGAAATCTATTCTTCTATGCTTCAGACATCAGACTATTCTTTGAATCAATGCGCTTCTCTCACATCAATTCAAAGAGGGGCAATCTAACCCTGACTCTCCAAAATTATTTTTAAGAAAAATCTAAAATTAAATGTTCGACAAATGGTAAAAAGCATTCCTAAGCTGGTGGGGACAATTTATAGCCCCATGGTCCACCCTATTTTTGCCCAATTAAATATGCAATGTTGAAAAGTAGGAGCTCCTATTTTGAAGGAGAAGATTCCAAATAATCCCATAGTATAATAGAATTGTTCATGGGACCTCTTCTTCCAAAAAAGTAGAAGCCCCATAGGACCCCACCCTTAATTGCACTTAGGCAGTTGCATGTAGACATGAGGTAAGCTATGGAAGTGAGAAGTTGAAAAGAGAAGAAGAAAGTAGAAAATACCAAGGGCACCACAAAAAAGAGAAGTAAGGAAGAAACATGTGAGAAATATAAAAGAAAAAAGAGAAAACAATAGGGGTTTGCGAATGAAAATTATAAATTGTAAATTTGTAAACTGGGGATTTTGGACATGAGTAAAGTCTCTAAAAAAATAAAGCAATTGATCATATTGGATGTATATTTGAATTCATGTTTATTTTTGTAATTGACTAAAATAAACTTTGCAATTTCTCTTGTGAATTTGAGTTATTTCTTTGGTGATGAGTTTGTGGCTTGGATCACTGACGTGTTGTATCATGTGTGTCCATGTGTAACAAAAGCTACTCATTGCATTTATTTTTCTTTGAATATTGCATCTTCATATTTATTTGTAAAAATTGATATATGTAAAATACATATTCAAATTAAATCTATATTAATATTTAAAATATTCAACCAATTTTTCATGATTAAAGATATTATTAAAATATATAAAAATAATATGTACAAACTAGAGACATTAAATTTCCACGGTCCATGTTGAATTTATGCATTGTTTTTGGATTTGACTGTGTGAAAATATTTTTGCATCGACGTCTCATATCATACTCCATGATACATGATGTATCATGGAGTATGATTTGAGATGTCGATACAAAAAGATTTTCACATAGTTGAATCCACAAACAATGGATAAATATGTACAAATATTGAAGTATTTAAAAAGAACGATGAAGTTGTTAAAAAATTATGGAGTTAAAATTAAAAAGAACAATGGAGTTATCCAAAAAATATATATTCTTTTCAATATGGAAGTATTGACATTGATTATAGTACTTAATATATGATTTTAAATTATTGATTTTTTATTTAAATTTATTTTAAAGATTACATTTCTTTAAGTGAAGGTTATAAATAAGAAGGTAAATTAAATAGTTGATTAGATTTTTTCCAACAATATGAGGGTAAAAGCAAAATCAAGTGTCACCTTTTAGGCTAACTTATCAACACAACTAAATTTTAGTATTTCTAACAAAAAAATAATTTTGGTCAAACATATGGTCTAGATAGATTCATTCTAGCTAAGTTAGATAAGTTCTTTAACTTTTCCAATTGGAAATGCCTATTAAATGCATTTTTTATACCACTTTGGTGTTGGATTAATATATGGAAAGGTAACTGCTGAGAGGGGAGGGGTGAACCAATACTTTAAAACTTTTATCTACTATTCATTCCTTTTCATCGAATTGAATATCATTCATAAAAACATTGAAAAGCATATAAAATGAATTAGAAAACCATGATACATAACTCCATGATTTTTGGTCATGCATAAATCCTTTTTTAGAGGGAAAAAATCTGGTGTGGGTGACACCCACAATCCTTGACTTCTGTATAATAAAGGTTGCTCGGCTAGAGCTACAATTTTACCTACTTTTGATAGTTTACCCTATTACAAGTATTATATTCGATTAAAGATACAAAAGAATTATTCAATCTACCTTGTTAAAGGATTTTACAATCTCTCATCTAAGAGATGTACCTGGTTAGAGGATTTACACAATAAGACCTGTTAGGGCCTACCCACTGAATGTGAATTCTACTCTCCTAACTATTACAAAATTATCTAGAAGTATGTATCAACCACAATGATGTTCAGACCCTTTTATGCTCTATAAGTACATTACCCCATTCTGCACTCGGTAACTTATATGTTCTACACCTTAGATTATCTACATTATAACTCCTTTAGCTTTGTCATTGGTACTGCATCTATCTCTGAAATATTCACCATCACTCTATCATCTCTTTCTTTTTGTTCATTTTATATGATCTTAAGGAAGTTAACCTAATTATATCCTTCTCCTTTTGTGGTGGAGATGAGGCAGTGTAAGGTTGGTTTTATTCCCAATGTATTTATTATGTTTAAATATCATTGGTTGAATTGCCTTGTGATCATGTGCAATCATATTAGTTCAATCCCAATGGTGTACCTAACTTCTATCTTGAATACTATGAAAGCTTTCCTGCTCAACGTCTAGGTTTAGTGTATTCAAATTTGAATTTTTATGTCAGCTCTGGTGTGTTCGCTAATGTGCTTTGATCTTGCTCAATGACATAACATCTGCTTGGTGACTAACTCTTCTTTGTGACTAACTCTACTTGGTAACTTGCTACTTTTTGGTGTTTGGTGTCATTGATACTCTTCTTTACTGACTTTCTGCCTTAGTGTGTTCTTCCTCTTTACCGAATAGCTTCATTGACTATTATGACTTTGACAAAACTAATGACAAAAAACTATCTCATAGGAGTATCAATATCCCCCTTTGGCATTAGTTGGCATTTTGACAAAAACTTCAATGTCATTAGAATTTTGTGTAACTCCCCCTATACACATGCGTATATCTCCCTTATCATTATATCTCCCTTATACTTACATCTCCCTTATGTTCTATATTAATACATACTATAATATCACCCTTTTTTGACAAATATGCCAAAATCAAAATTACTTAGGGCTCCGTAGGATAAATGATACCTTATAAAAAATGTGATTGTACTTCTTCTATACATTAGCTAGGGATGACTCTCGTGCATCTTTTAGTGTTTGAAGTATAAAAATTTGAGTAGCAACATCAGCTACCATTCCAATGATGGGTCAAGTTAACTACCATTGGGGGTGTTGACCAAATCCGTAGCCTTCTTCAAATGCCTTTGCATGGATTCAATGTGGGAAATCAAAAGTTCTTGCAGCTTTAGGAGTTTCATCCTTCTCTTATTCTCCTTGTTGTAGTTCATTTTGCATCCCCATTAAATATTTCAACCTCAGGTAATAGACTTGTAAAGAATTAGGCTTAGTAGAAACATTTTTCAGTTTCTCAGTCAGTTCAGTCTCAACATACTCATCTTTCTTCTTGATATCCTTGATAAAGTTTGAAATATAACAAACTTTCTGAAATATTGAAAGTATATGAGACAACTTAGTCTCAATCTTGGTACATGCCTTAGAAAGTGATACTTTATCAACTGCAATCTTGTCCAGAATGGATTCAAACATTTTCAGTTCCATCTTCCTTGAATGAACCTTCATCATGTAGTCAGTAGTTTATTGATTTGGATTTCAGACTTGTTCCACTAGTTATTTATATCTCATGATTAAATAAATTATATTTATTTAATTAAACTAATTATCCCCCTCTCATGATTAAATAAATTATATTTATTTAATTAAACTAAGTATCCCCCTCTCATGATTTAATAAATTATATTTGTTTAATTAAACTAATAATTCCTCTCTCATGATTAAATAAATTGAATTTATTTAATTAAACTAATAATTCCTCTCATAAATAAATAAATAATATTTATTTACAAAATATCCCCACATATGCAAATAAATAATTTATTATTTATTTAAATCATAATTATCCTCCTAAATTCCTAACTCACACTCACTTTGAGTTTGCTTCCCAATCACAATTCCTTCCTCCACAATTCTCTCTCCTAACAATTCAATCCACATTGTTAATTCCTCCCCTCGTAAACAATTAAGTCTTTAGTCAATTCAGTCGTCTAATCCATGCAATTAGTTAACTCATCCATACCATTTGTTAATTCACCAGTCTATTCAATTCATCTCTCCAATCTATTTGCTGACAGGTCAATCAATCCCCTAATCATGACAGTTAAGCAAAGTTGAAATCCTACTCACTCTAAGTTCAACTCCTCAATCACAACCAATCACTCTATCAATCATGGATTCTTGGTTGAAACCCCTAAAATATTATAAATAGAGAACCAAACCTTTGATTTTGGTATCCATAATTGCTTTGAATTCTTATGTTGGCATACATTCAAGCACTTGCTTTTGAGAGCCCACATTGCCTAAAGAAGGAGAACAAAAATGAAAGACTACATGGCTTGCATATTCATTTTATTTGAAATGATTTTATATTATTAATCTTTATAATTTCTATTTATCTTGTTTTCTTTTTGATATTGGGAGTACTAGTTTCTTTAACAATATCTTTGTGGTTGATATTTCAGTGTTATTATAGGATTCTATTATACCTGATTACAATGATATTTTTAAAGAAATGAGGGATCATCTCATGAAAATTCTAAAGAAGATAAAGAAAGATAGAAATAAAATCTTCAAGTATGGGTATCTGTTGGTGTATATGTTTTTCTATTTCATAAATTACTTTCCCGGACTAGGAAAGACTAAATGGAAAGAAGATAAACTAGTAGCTATTTAAATCAAGAATAGTTATGAAATGCTAGGAGATAAGTAAGAAATAATTGATATGTGGGGGTAATTTAAAAGTTTTCAAATCTATGCATTTGAGGTATAAGATTCCACCTAAGATAGTGAGGAAGTATGAGGATATAATATGTTCCATGGTAGAGATTGATGCTTGTTTGATGGAGGAAATAGATCCTAGAACATATTGGGTAATGCCTATGGTATATGAGGTGGATGGTCCACTTCTTGAAGTGTATACTAAACATTTTTTGAAGAAACCTTTAGAAAAATAAGAGAAAAGGTTTGGTATGTATATAGAGAAGAGCCTTGAGATGCATGAGGTACTCACTAGACCTGAAGAGAAAGAAAAATTAGAAAACAATTTGAGATGGTTGGTGAGATGATGGGTTTCACTAAGGAAAATATGGCAGAATTAAGAAAGGAAGAAATTTGAGGAAAAGGAAAAGGTTACAAATGAACCTATTAATGTTGATGTTGATGATGCCCCTCCAATGTATATACCCTTTGCACTATCATCAAGAGGAAGACATACATGGATCTTAATGAAATAATTAGTTAGTCCATTAGAGGAGAAGGTGACAGAGAAAGAAGATACACCTAAACCAGCTACACCGAAGGTAACACCATCTAAACTTGTTAAGACATAGCAGCCCACCAAAAAGAGAGTCAAGTAGAAAGGGAAAAGAACACATAAAAGACATAAAGGTTATGAAAAATAAGAGGCAACTAAATCAGATGATGTAGTGAAGATGTTGAGAGTAAAAGGAGCTAAGGTAGCTAGAGTGGTGAGTGGTTCTACACCTAAGAAACATTTGGCAACAAGGGAGCCTATGATTATATCTAGTAAACCAATTTCCTCATGGAATGATACTTTGAATAATATTAAATGTCATGACATATTAGTTCAATTGAAGAAGTATTATAGTTTGTATAATGATGATGAGAAAAGAAGTCTGGAAGAAGGAATCATTGAATATCTGAATAAGTTTAATAGATATTTGGTTGAGATCAAAGGGGACATCCTTGATGATCTATTTCAATTACTTGAGGCTAGGAGATTGACAAAATAGAAGAATGAAAAAAGATATCAGAGAATTGAAATTGATTAATTTATGTCTTGTTATTGCAAAAGAGGAAGTAAAAATTCTACTTGAGGAAGCAAAGAAAGAATTGAACTAGAAGTCAAGGATAAATAAGATTATGCTTCGAATCATTGATGAGGTGACTGAAGAAACATAAAAAGTAATGACATAGATTCTGATGGGTGATCTCACAATAGTGTGTCCCACTTTTTGGGACTAAGGATTTCAGACTTGCTCCAAAAAGAAAAATTAATGGCTTCACGCGAAGTACCCTACATGGGTGACTTCGCACGAAGTTATGACTTCACTCAAAGTACCCCACGTAGGGTACTTCACGCAAAGCCATACTTCGCGCAAAGCCATTTTTTGCCAAAATTTATATAAATTTTTGACTACCCATCTCATTTTTACTATTCACTTTTCTAGATTTTGTGGACTCGGGGCTTAGAGTGAACCAGTGATGACCAGTACGATGTCAGCAGCTCCCGAGCTTCTTTGATCTCTTGTGATTGTTACTAGTACCAGGTATGCACATTTTTCTCATTTTTTATTGTAAATTGTATGTTTTATATTTATTTTAGTTAATTATTTGTTTTAAATAATATTTAGTATGTAGAAATGTTAGAAAATGATAGTTGAATTTTAGAATATATTAAAAAATTATAGTAGTATGTTAGAAAATCATAGTAAAATGCTAGAAAATATTAGAAAACATTAAAAAAACATAGTATATTTATGTTTGCAAATGTTAGAAATTTGTAACTTAATATGTACACATTAGAAAATATTAGCAAATTGTAACTTAGTATACATTAGAAAATT
>MU225954.1:65855-82090 GCA_018584345.1 Thuja plicata | reverse complement strand
CCTAGACTCGTAATTTTCATTCCAACACCTTAATGAAATGATAATAGTTCATATAAGATAAAAATATCAATCCTACCCAATTTTAGTCCTATTGGAGCATTTTGACCACCTGGACCTATTTAGGGCAATACAAGAACGTTAAGAGATGCACCAGTATATTGTGGTCCCAAATGTTTGAATGAGTTGTGAAGTATAAAAATGCTATTACTGGAATTTACATGTCAAATTGAATGTGTTAGTGGAGACGATTTGATATCAGGATGAGTGGTTTTCAAAATATGTAATGTTTTAGCTTTCAACTGGGTCAAGAACCCAAAGTGGCATTAAAAGGAAAGTCCCGGAGATTCCTAAAGAGATGAAAGAGCTAAAGAAGTCCATTGAAAAGATGGAAGAAATGCAAGAGGCGGAGGAAGCCTACCAAAGTATGATGTGGTTTCTTTTTTCTTTTCTTGAAACTTTGCTGGAAGTCGTGCTAGAAATTGTACTAGAAACTGTGCGTTTTTTTTTTGCGGTTCTTTTCTTTCCTTTTTTTGGGTCTTGGGAGTTTTTCGGGGTCCTACCTTTTTTTCATAGCAGGCTTTCTATGTTTGTAATGGGATTATGATGCTGATCTCTAGTAGTATTTTGTAAAAGGTTTCAGGGTCCTTTCAAAACCTGTTTTTATCTTAATTAAAAAAAAAAAACATTGCACATTTTGGCATCAACTGAGATTTGGTGGGAAAATGAAAATGGAAGCAAATCTCCAAAATTTGAGATAGGTTATTGTAGGCCTCCATGACACAGTCCTATAGCACTTAACGTCTTTTCAATACCCCTTGAGAGATCTATGAAATTGACTACTTAATATCAACAATTTTGTTGCCTCGTGCACCTTGAGGGACAATTGGCTTGATAGCGGTCAGCAATATTCGAGCCTCTTTGCCTCTATGGTAGGGTTGTTCCTAGCATTCAACCAAAATTTTGGAGCTTTTGGTGGAGATGGTTCGAAGCCACAACAAGTAGTTTTCAAGATATGCAATGTGTCAGCATTCAACTCCGCAACATTGCAAGTTTTGGCATCAACTGAGATAGGGTGGGAAAATGAAAACATAAGTGAATATCTAAAAACCAGGATAGGTTATTGTAGGCCTCTATGACATGGTCCTGTGTCACTTGATGAATTTTCAATAGCCCTCAGGAGCTCTGAGAAAGGAACTATTGAATATCAGAAATTTTGTTTCCTGGTGCACCTTGAGGGACACTTGGCTCCATAGCAGTCGGCAACATTCGAGCCTCTTTGCCTCCCTGAAAGGGCCATTCCTAGAATTCACCCAAAATTCCAAAACTTTTGGAGGAGATGGTTTGAAGCCACGATGAGAGATTTTCAAGATATGCAATGTGTCAGCATTCAACTGAGCAACATTGCAAGTTTTGGCATCAACCGAGACTGGGTGGGAAAATGAAAATGGAAGTGAATCTCTAAAATCTGAGATAGGTTATTGTAGGTCTCTATGAAAGGGTCATGTAGCACTTGACTTCTTGTTGATACCCCTTGGGAGCTCTGAGAAACGAACTACTAAATATCAGTAATTTTGTTGCCTCATGCACCTTGAGGGACACTTGGCTCCATAGCAGTTGGCAAAGTTTGAGCGTCTTCACCTCTATGGCACGGTTGTTCCCACAATTCACCCAACATTCCAAAGATGTTGGAAGAGATGGTTTGAAGCGACAATGAGCGGTTTTCAAGATATGCAATGTGTCAGCATTCAATTGTGCAACATTGCAAGTTTTGGTATCAACTGAGATTGGGTGGGAAAATGAAAGTGGAAGAGAATCTCCAAAATAAAAGATAGATTATTGTAGGCCTATATGACACGATACTGTAGCACTTAACATCTTGTTGATACCCCTCGGGAGGTCCAAGAAACGAACTACTAAATATCGGCAATTTTGTTGCCTCGTGCACCTTGAGGGACACTTGGCTCCATAGCGGTCGGCAATGTTCAAGCCTCTTTGCCTCCATTTCAAGGTTGTTCCTAGAATTCAATCAACATTCTAAAGCTATTAGTGGAGACGGTTTGAAGCCATGATGAGTGGTTTTCAAGATATGTAATGTGTCAGCATTCAACTGCGCAACATTGCAAGTTTTGGCATCAACCGAGATTGTGTGGGAAAATGAAAATGAAAGAGAATCTCCAAAATATAAGATAGTTTATTGTAGGCCTCCATGACATGATCCTGTAGTACTTGATGTCTTGTCTCTACCCCTTGGAAGCTCTGAGAAACAAACTATTGAATATCGGCAATTTTGTTGCCTGGTGCACGTCGAGGGACACTTGACTCCATAGCGCTCGGAAACGTTTGAGCCTCTTTGCCTCCATGGAAGGGTTGTTCCTAGCATTCACCTAGCATTCCAAAGCTATTGGAAGAGACAGTTTGAAGCTATGACAAGTGGTTTTCAAGATATGTATTGTGTCAGCATTCAACTACGCAACATTGCAAGTTTTAGCATCAACTGAGATTGGGTGGGAAAATGAAAATGGAAGCGAATATCCAAAATTAGAGATAGGTTATTATTGAAATCTATGAAATGGTCCTATAGCACTTGATAGCTTGTCAATACCCCTCAGGAGCTCTGAGAAATGAACTACTAAATATCGACAATTTTGTTGCCTGGTGCACCTTGTGGGACACTTGGCTCCATAGTGGTCCACAAAATTCGAGCCTCTTCATCTTTGTGGTAGGGTCATTTCTAGAATTCACCCAGAATTCCATATCTATTAGAAAAGATGGTTCAAATCCATGATGAGAGGTTTTCAAGATATGCAATGTGTCAGCATTCAACTGCACAACATTGCAAGTTTTGGCATCAACCGAGATTGGGTCGGAAAATGAAAACAAAAGCTAATATCCAAAATTTGATATAGGTTTTTGTAGGCCTTTGTGACATGGTCCTATAGCACTTGACATCTTGTCGATTCCCTTGGGAGATTTGAGAAACAGACTACTAAATATCGGCAATTTTGTTGCCTGGTGCACCTTGAGGGACACTTGGCTCCATAGTGGTTCGCAATGTTTGAGCCTATTTTCCTCCATGGCAGGCTCATTCCTAGTATTCATCTGGAATTCTAGAGCTATTGGTGGAGACGGTTCGAAGCCACGAGGAGTAGTTTTCAAGATATGCAATGTGTCAGCATTCAATTGCGCAACATTGCAAATTTTGGCATCAACCGTGATTGGGTGGGAAAATGAAAATGGAAGTGAATCACCAGAATATGAGATAGGTTATTGTAGGCCTCCATGACATAGTCCTGTAGCACTTGAAAAATCATCGATACCCCTTGTGAGATCCAAGAAATGGAATACTAAATATTGGCAATTTTGTTGCCTGGTGCACCTTGAGGGACACTTGGCTCCATAGCGGTTGGCAATGTTCAAGCCTCTTCGCCTCCATGATAGGGTTGTTCCTATAATTCACCCAGCATTGTGGAGCTATTGGCGGAGATGGTTTGAAGCCACGATGAGCGGTTTTTAAGATATGCAATGTGTCACCATTCAACTGCGCAACATGGCAAGTTTTGGCATCAACCGAGATTGGGTGGGCAAATGAAAATGGAAGTGAATATCCAAAAACCAAGATAGGTTATTGTAGGCCTCCATGACATGGTCTTGTAGCACTTGACAGATTGTTGATATCCCTCAAGAGATCTAAGAAATGGATTAATGAATATCGACAATTTGTTTTCTTGGTGCACCTTGAGGGACACTTAGCTCCATAGCGGCCGACAATGTTTGAGCCTCTTCGCCTCCGTGATAGGGTCATTCCTAGAATTCAATTAGAATTTTGGAGCTGTTGGAAGAGATGGTTTGAAGCCATGACTAGTGGTTTTCAATATTTTTAAATGATTTAAATGTGCGGTTTGATAGTTTAAATAATGTTTTTGTAAATACATATGTACAAAGAATGTGCTAGCATGAAACATGACAATAAACTTAACATATATTGCTAGAATTTGTAGGGTAAAAATAATTTTTTAATTAATGATGAAAAATATGTTTACAACTCAGCTCATTAGGAGCACCAGGAGGAAAGAGCTGAGAAGAGAAAACCTCTAGTATTGCCCCAAAAAATAGAAGAGAAAATTTGTTATTAAATCTTACAAGCTTCCCGTTATACATACGGGATAATGCATGAACAATTTACATTCCACCCAATGTGGATTCAAGAGAGTTAATTCATTTACAAATATACATGTTATATGCACATGCATTCAACAAGATTTGACATTAAAAAATTTTGGATTCACTTTTAGTCCAATGAACCAGCTGGATCTTCCTTACCCTTTATTGTCTCAAGTATTGCCTCATGGTTTGACTCACGAACCTTCCAAAGAGTTTTATTGTGTGGTTTTACTCCCTATTTGGTCAAATGGACATTTGATGCAATGACAAGGTTGGAATAATGAAGAATGTTCCTATGTGTCTCCCAATCCTCGAACAACCACAACCTAGGGTTCTTCATACAATACCGTCTAAGCCATGTATCAGTTACAACCACTATTCCTGTAGGGTATTCTAGTCCTTCATCATCTATAACTGAGTGACCCAATTTATTTTTGGCCTCAACACAACAACACAAATAATAATTTGTTCCTTTGTCTTTGTCTTTAGGTGCAATAACAACAAAAACATGGTCTGCAATGATAGAAGCATAACAAGGAGTTTAATTCAATGAATACTTATGATAAAGTACTAGAATTGAGATTATTTACATGAGTTGATAATTTACCTAGTTGCACTAGATCAGACAAATGGTCAAAGTCAATGGATGATTCCATTTGTGTCAATTTTAATGTTGCTAGGGGACAATAGGAGTCAAGTGGGCTCAAAATTCATGTAGACCATTCGTCGACCCATTCCTTTGACTCACACCCATCCCAATCTTCATCTGTGCATGATGAACAAGAGCATGCCATATGTCATGTGTGGATGATACATGAACTTGCATTAGAAATTCTAAAAGAGTGTAGCTCACTTGATCCTATTAATGTACAACAATCCTCATATGGTGTAATGTTAGTTTCATCCATCAACCAAAAAAATCTATGAACTGTAGACTCACCTTCCTTACCTAGACCCATTGTAGCATTACACCACTGGATGATACATCTCGCATCTGACAATGTTGCTTGTTCTTTGTACTTTATTTCATCGCGTGCTAAGGCCATTTTAATACATGCACATGAACCATCATGCTCTCCCTTTCCATGACTGACCTCTGTAAAATTCTACATATATTGAATACCAGTCTTCGTATGCATCCTGCTCAACCAATAAAACATCCAAGAATTCTTGAATTGTGATGCATAATTTTCTGACCATATGATGTGTTGACGATATGATATGCTCCTATTACTCAAATCACCATAAAATAGATGAAAGCAACTGTGTACAAACTCTGTAGAATGTGAACGATCATCGCTGATGTAAAAATGATACTCCCTCAATATCTTCCTATTCTTCTCTGTACTTTCAGGTGAATGCATAAATTCTATATGAACAGATATAGCAACTTGTTGAGAGCTATAATACTTTTATTGCACCTCATTTTATGGTTGTAGAGTGTAGTTCTCTACAAAGTTGACAATTGAAACAATGGTATCAAGTGGGAATGTGTCCTTGCACAACTTTAATTGCATATCCAACCATCGAGCTCTATGTGTATGCCTTGCATACTGATACACAATCTTGTCATGAAAAAAACTAATGAACTGATACATTGGAATATTTTGAATTACTAAATCACATCTTTTAGCCTCCTTTCCATCTTTTAGAGCATATGCGACTATCTTATATTTTCCAAAATCCACTTTTTCATTCCCAATTGCATGTGAACTCTCCATATGTTGACAAATTGGCAAATGCTGCAAACCACCACAATCTATGCATGTACCTATTATACACTAAATTTTGCACCCTAGGTAAAGCTTTTGTAGTCTTGATAATGTATTATAACATGGGAATAACCTCCAGGTTGTTGGACCTTTGCTAATTGAGATGAGACCTCCAGGTTCTAGGCTGGTTCTTCTTGGATAACCACCCAAATTTTCTTCTTGACATGAAAGTAAACTCTTAAGGGAAAAGGGATAGAAGGAATGCATAAAATGGAAATAACTGAATAAGCAAACTATCCTACTAGGTGATACACCAAATCTAATATGAAGATAGCACAGTGGCCACACTAGCATGAAGACTCTTAGATCTAATAGAATAAAATATTTCTGAATAGGCTTGCATAAGTATTTCATAGAGAGATCTAAAATAGAAAGAGGCTATTCAAGGAAAGAAAATATTTCACAAACAATAGCTTTCCTAAGAAATTTAGATACAGATTGTGACCTGCAAGAAAATATTCACTTTAGCAAATGGATGCAGAAATGAGAGAAAATAGTTAGGAATGAAAAAAAATCCACAAACTATCTAAATCAAATCATCTACAATAGCATGCAAAGATGCTAAAAAAGAGAAGGGCTATGGAATCTAAGACTTCTCTGATATAAACCAATGTATCATATTCATTAAGAGAAAATATAGAAAGAGGGAAATTAGAGGACAAAAGAAATGTCATAGATAATTCCCACAAAGTCTGGATTCCAATGAAGGATTACAAATTGCCAAAATTAGAGGGGCAGAAAGAATGCCTCAGATAAATTTTACAACTAGAAAACTCTACTTACCAACAACTTCTAAAACTATTATATACATCCTCTTTTTGCATGCAGGCTTGGAGCAAATCTGATTCCTAAAAATAGGTTTCAAAAATATCTTACATAAACAATTCAACCCTAATATATGTCAATTCTACTCATTAATGCATCTAAAAAAATCCTTAGAAATATCTTGTTCGATCTAATATGGCTTTGAATATCCTTCCCATCACCATAACTATGTTTCTAAGAAGTCAGCCAATCCATCTACTTCCCTGCAAGTCGGTTCTGTCATAACTACAGAGACCAGATATTTGAAAGATAACGGTCATGGCTGGCATGAGATATTTCATCCATGACTGAGATTCAAAACTGATTTCACCTTAAAACATGACCATCCATTTCATCCTTTTGACCGGTGACTGACTTTAACCCATGCCCTAACTCTACACTCACCTTTGGTTTCATTTTTTTTATATTGTCGCTGAGTCGCCTGATCTTTCTACTAACCCTAGGTATATCACAAGACCACGCGACAAGCATTGGACATCCTTTATCATCGACGATAGTCGCTGAGCCTCCGAATACTTTTGGCATATTCCTTTTCTTCATGAGACTAAGTGACTATAGGAAGTCTCTTAATCGCTAGTTAAATCAAAATATTCTATTGGGATCAAGAGATCACCCAACTAAATGCATAGAACCCGGGTCCACTTATTGCCATGTGTCACAATGTGATTTACCATTGCTGTATACTCTGCCTTACTGTCTAAATTAACCCTGTATTGACCCTCGGTCACCATTTTCTTCTGAGTCTCCAAGTCGCTGGATTGATTCTTTAACCTTGATTTTGTTATGAGACCACGCGATTGAACCCTAAGTCTCTAAGTTGCCAGATATATTTAACTTTTCAACTATCATCCAAAGATAATTTGACCACCGTTGATCTTCATCTGACATGTATCCATCGGTATTCGTCAAGTCTCGTATCCTTGTGAGAAAACCTTAATTATTCATGAGATCACCTGACTGAATGACATTAACTTGACCTAGCTCAAACTCAAGTTACAGTCATGGGTTAGAAAAACACATTAGTCATGGGATCTCTAGATGACCTTTTGACTCTTGGTTATATCAAGAGATTACCTGACTACCCTGTAATTGAGATTTGATCCGACGACGGTCGTGTGATCTCCAAATAAAAATGGAATATTTTGTTTCCTCATGAGACTTAGAGTCATAGAAAGATGTCAAAACACACATGGAAAAAGGGAACTTAAGTCATCCAGAAAAGATGATGACAAATTAGAAAAGGTCATAGACAACTAGGGTTTCCATGCAATACATAGGGTTTTCATACTTAGAATATTTTGCATGAACATGGCAGACCAGAGAGATGAAAACATAGCACAGGACACAAACAAGACCAAAATATTTAAGGTCTTTCTCACAGGATGGGCTCAACCCTTGTGGGAACCACATTTATTCCACCTGTAGCCAAAATTTACCAGATGAGGAAAATTTGGGTAACATTCTTGGCGATTTCTGCTGGATGTCTGCCTGCTAGACATTGAAAATCAGTGACCTTGAAACATTCCATTGGGCATAGGAGTCATCCTCTGATAAAAAATAGAACATTTAGAAATAGATTGATACTAGGAGGAGGAAATACTAACTGTGCACAAGCACTTCTTGAAAAGAAGGAAACTAACCTAGAAAGCAGGAATAGAAAAAAGAGAAACTTACTCAAAAATATTTATAAGGAAGGACAAGCCTCAAAACAAGGCTTCAAATAGAATCCATTCATCGAAATGGGCAAGGGATCTCCTCGAAGAGTTGTTAGTTGAAAATAATTATGCTCCTTGCATTCAGTGATGACAAATGGACCTCCCCAGAAGGAATCAAAGTTAGTATGTCTTCCAGGCCTGGCCTTGAATTCATCCCATTTGAGGACTACATCCCCAACTTTGAAATTTCTATCCCTGGCCCTTTTATCAAAGATTCTCTTTGTTTTCATCTTATGGAATTCCATATCTTTCATGGATTTATCTCTGAGTTCCTCTAACTCCATAATATGGGCATACCTAATCTACAAGGAATCTCTTTCTTCCAATAAGACATACTGAGTAGCTAAGTCCAAAGTTGGCAATTTAGTTGAAATGGATAACTTAGCTTCTCTCCCATACACTAACATGTTATGAGAATTCCCAATGATATTCTTTGGGGTAATTCTATCTAACCATAAGGAAGATTTCAATTTGGTATGCCAACCTCTTTGGTTATCTTGTAGTGTTTTCTTGATTATCCTAATCAAGTTTTTATTAGTTGATTCTGCCAAACCATTTCCTTGAGGGTAATAGTTTGAACTTGTATTTAAATAAACACCATGTCTGATTGCCCATTCTGAGACTTTGAGGCCTGTGAAAGAAAGAGCATTATCTGATATGGTTGAGTTAGGGACACCAAATCTATGAATTATATCATCATAAAAACTTAAAACAACATTCTCATTTTCTTCCTTCAATGCAACTTCCTCGGTCCATCTAGTGAAATAACCTGTTGCAGTAATTATCCACTTGTGGCCTGCACTAGAGGGAGGATTAATCATAGAAATGAAATCTATGCCCCATCTCATGAAATGTTTCTCTGTTATGATGGGCTGAAGGGGAAAGGTTGCAAGTTTTTCTTTTCCTGCAAGCATGGCACATTTGATGCATTTTCTCACATAATCATGACTATCCTTGAAGATAGATGGCCAATAATATCCAGCCCTCTTGATTTAAAAAGTGGTAGTCCTAGGAGAGAAATGACCTCCAGAAGGTCCATCATGAAATTCTAATAGGACATCTACTACCTTTTCTGAATCAATACATCTCAAAAGGACACCATTGTGATCCTTTCTAAAAAGAATCTCATCTATCAGCACAAAAGGAACAGATTGTAATCTCTAATATATCCTTTTGGCTGAATCTAGATCTACAAGACATTGTCATGTCTTTAGGTAATGAATCATGTTAGGAAACCAACCTACTGCCTTGGCATGTTCTTCTATTGAATGCACAACTAGAGATGCATTATCTTGTCATTTTTCTCTTAAGGTATCATCCCTTGTTAGTTTCTCACATAAGCCCCTTCCTTTGATTGGTGGTTTGGATATCAATGTCATATTCCATCACTTTAGTGATCCAACTAGCCCTTTTATCATTTATGTCTTTAGAAAGAAAGAACTCTTTAACACTTGGATGAGTAACCTTTAAGTGTACCTTGATGTGAGTCAATAGATATATGAACTTTTTTAGGCAATTCACCACAACAAGTACATGTTTTTCCACAAAAGAATATCTCTGTTCATATTTTTCTAAACCTTTGCTAAAGAAACCAATAGACTGCTCAAACCTTCAGAATTTTCTTGGGTCAACATTGCAGATATAGAATTAGAACCTCCATAAGCATAAAGGATAAAATCATTACTAAAATTTGGGTTCAACAGGAAAGGAGCTTCTGTCAAGGCTTCTTTAATATCTTGGAAACTGGCTTTTCCTTCTTTACTCCAATTAAAAACTGAACTCTTCTTCAACATAGTTGTCAGAGGCTTTAGTAAATCTGCAATATTAGGCAAGAAATGCCTAACAAATTTAATCCTTCCTATAAAATATTGAAGACCTTTCTTGTGATGTGGGAGGGGTAGCTCTAAGATAGCTACAATCCTTTCAGGGTCTACTATGATTCCTTTCTTGGATACTATATATCCTAATAATTTCCCTTCATGAACTCCAAACACACACTTCTTGGGATTAAGAGATATCCCAAATTCTCTACACCTTTCAAATATTTTCCCCCGGTGTTTGATATGGTCTGCTAAAAACTTAGAATAAATAGTTATGTCATCTAAATAGACCAGCACAAATTTGTACATGAGGCTTTTAAAGGCCATATCCATTGCCTTTTGAAACATAGCACATGCGTTAGACAAACCAAAGGGAATTTTTTGATAAGCCATGGTTCCCCACTTGGTTGTAAATTTAGTATTATATTGATCTTCTTCATGAACCAGGATTTGATTATATCCTGAATAGCCATCCAATCCTGAAAATCTCTCAGATCTAGAAACACATTGCAGAATTTGCTCCATAGATGGCAGAGGATGACGATCTTTTAGGGATGACCTATTAAGGTCCATGAAGTCAAAACATAGCCTAAGTATTCTTTATGGGGTAAATGATACCACTTCCAATTAATTTGAGTACTTCATTGTGCATAAGTGGTTCAAGCTTGGGGTTGACAGGCCTTTGCTTTTGCCTGACTAGTTTGGCATTCGATTCTAATTCAATGGTATGTTGAGAAAGGGCTGGATTAAAACCTTTGAGGTCTTCATATTGCCATGCAAATATATCACTGAACTCTTGAAATAATTGGGTATAGGCTTGCTTTTTTGAATCAGTATTTACCTTCCCAAATTGTAGAGTTTTACCTGGCTCCAACTCTAGTTCAATACAATGTTCTTGTTGGACCACCGAGCCAGTTTTACTACTCTTAACTTGATCATCTTTATTGAAGATAGATTCTAAGGTGAAAAGACCCTTGGGTATCTTATTAGATCTGATTTGTATCACTTGATCACCATATTTCTTCACTAGTCTATCTTGGTTATGTTCTGAGAAAACATCCTCTTCAAACAAGAACTGCAAAATTTGTTCATCATTGTCAAGCACTTGCCAATTAATATTATTATCAGGGATAGAAGGTCTGAAAATCACATTGATATGTTGTTGGTCCCTCTCTTTTGAAACACTATTAGGGATGTCATACTGATATCCAACAACAACTAATCTATCTACATTTTGATTTAACTTTCTAGGGATCACAACAATATTGAAAGCATGGAAATCTTCAATTGCATCCAAAACTCAATGCTTGTATGCTCTCATTGTATCACTTTTGGTTGCACTTATCCATCTTACTTGACTGACAACCAACTCACTCTCCCCATAAAATTTTAGGGCTTTGATCCCTCTCTTTCTTTCCCACTCCATTCCACTCACTAGGCTCTCATATTCAGTAGTGTTGCTAGTGCAAGAGAAACTGAACCTAAAGGTTGTATAATAATTCTCCTCATTAGGAGAGACTAACATAGCACCACCACCAAAACCATGTCTAATTATAGCACCATCAAATAATATCTTCCAAAATTGGTTGTTCTGATCCTCTGACTCAATATCTGTCTTAAAAAGATTTGGCTCTATGGACTCATGGACTAGATAGATATCTGGGATACCTTCTATTTTAGTGTTTGTTTCTCTGATGATTGGGAAGTCGTTACTATCCCAATTGGTCAGCCACTTTTTTAGGCATGACAATGATAGTAGCTCCACTATCTAACATACAATTATGCACTAAAGATTTTCCCATAATTAAAGATACATAAAAGGGAGGTGGTTTCAAGTTCCTACCTTGAATGGTATTTGCTTTGGGGTTGCTGCTTGGAGCCTCCTTTTCTTGATCAGTGTTGACCAATACTAGCTTTGTTGTATCTTTTGTGGGTTGAGGAGTTGACACTTTACCCATAGCCTTCTTCAAGATTTCAGGCTGCCCTGGCATAGCTAAAGAGTCCCACATGGACATATTGGCATTTTCTTTCTTCATATTCTCCACAATGTTGAAAGGCATTGTTGTGTGTACTCTTTTGTGTGCTTTCACTATGATAGGCTCAACCTCTTTGGAAGGTTGATTTCCCTTGATTGGAATGATGGGGACCCTCTTTAGCATGATAGGAGTAAATGGTTGTGAAGATTCTGTAGATGTAGAAGCCTTAGCCCTATCTCTCGTTTGCTCCATGTCTTGAGCTCCTTTTTTAAACCTAGTGTTGGCAGCAATTGGGGATTCACCATTAAATCCATTGAAATCTTGTTCTTCCCAATTAGGGAAAGTTATCTCATCAGCATATGCTTCTTGTTGGGGCATTGACCCACTAGAAGAGGCCTCTGATTATATATTTGAAGCATTCTACACCATAAGTGCTTGATGTACCCTTCCATTTAAGCATGTTGCCTGATTATGGGATTGATTACAAGGATAACACCACTCCATATTTGCAACAAGATTATTTTGACTTGGGACTACATCCCTCACTATATTTGTAGAGTTAAGAGGTGTTGGATTGTAAGGTTGGAACTTCCTTTGATTAAATTTTTTCTTTTGTCCCTGATAACTTCCTTGATATGGTGGCCTATTCTGCTGGTAAGACTGTCCTTGATTTTGATACTGTTGATTAGAACCTTGATTCTGTTGTTGATAGGATAGTCTAATCCCATGATCTTGTTTCTTTAAGTTGGTCAACTCCTTGGTCATAGTTTGCAATAAGTTGGTCATTTCTTGTTGATGACTTTGCATCTTTTGCTGACTGTCTCTTAATTCAAGTAGCTCTTGAGGATGGACCGCCTTTGATTCCTCATTGCTTGTACCAACCTTGGGTGATACTATGGTGGGTATAGGGGTTAAAAGAGGTGTTTGCAGATGTACATTGGGCTGAATATTAGGAAAGATAGGCATGGGTGGCCTTCTGGCTATCATGCCTACCTAGATCAAACAATTTTCAACCTTGACAACTATGTCAAAAGCCTGAGGTAATGAGGTACCTCCCATGGATTGGATCATGATAGAGATTTGACCATTCATACTTTGCAGGAAGTATAAGAAAGCATGGTCAGATCATGGCCTTACTGAGATAGGTATTCTATTCCATGTTTTAAGGAGTCTATTATTGAAATCTGTCATCTGTTCTTGAGGATCTCTCCTTATGGTTGTTATTTTCTCAACCAAAGATAAATTATCTGATTTATCTTCAAAGTATCTTCTTAATGAATATCCTAATCCATCCCATGATTTAATAGAACCAACAGCTAGAGTTCTAAACCATTCCAAGGCCTTACCTTTAAAAGAGGATGCTAATAGCTTGGTAGTCACATCTTCTTCTATGGTGTTGTGTATACTACAAATAGTAGTCACATCTCTTATATGTTCAAAAGTTGTTGTCTGTCCTTCACTTGTGAAATCAGGTATAATTTTGAGTGCCACCAAGGGCACATCATGATGTTGAGAAAAATTTAAAGGAATTCCTTGGTTGAAGGGTGCAAAAGAAAACTATCTAGCCATTGCAGGAGTTGTGTTTTTCTGAGCAGCAACTGTGTGAGTGGTATTGAGGGGTGGAGCTGAATCTTCTTGCAGCTCTCTAGTTAAGTATCTTCTTACCCTTCTAAAATGAAAAGGAAAAGGTCTCCTCTATGAAGTATTAGGTGGTGTAGACTGTACCCTCCTTATAGGGGGTGTTCTTTGAGATGATCTACGGTAACTTATTTTCAAGGGCAGCTGTGAGAACTCAGAAGGCTTTGAGCTTCTTGTCTCAACTTTTCTCATAAAATTTGAATAGGATTGGATCTTCTGTTCCTCACCAATGGATTTTCCAGATATACTTGACAGGGAAACCTCTTCTAGGTCTATACTATGCAATCAATATATAAGAGATAGCATAATCTTGAAATTAAACTTCTTTTATGGTAGTCCCACCGAGCGTGCCAGAACTGTTATACACAAATATTTCCACCCTAGGTCAAGCTGTCGTAGTCTTGATAATCTAGTATAACATGGGAATCACCTCCATGTTGTGCCCGGACATTTGCTAATTGAGATGAGACCTCCAGGTTCTAGGCTTGTTCCTCTTTGATAATCACCCAAATTTTCTTCTTGACATGAAATTAAACTCTTGAAGGAAAAGAGATAGAAGGAATGCATAAAAGGGAAATAACTGAATAAGAAAACTATCCTACTAGGTGATACATAGAATATAATATGAAGATAGCATAGTGGCCACACTAGCATGAAGACTCTTAGATCTAATAGAACACAACCTTCTGAACAAGCTTGCATAAGTATTTCACAGAGAGATCCAAAATAGAAAGAGGCTATTCAAGGAAAGAAAAGATTTCACAAAAAATAGCTTTCCTAAGAAATTCAGACACAAATTGTGACCTGCAAGAAAATGTTCACTTCAGCAAATGGATGCATAAATGAGACAAAATAGTTAGGGATGAACAAAATCCAAAAACTATCTAAATCAAATCATCTACAATAGCAAGCAAAGATGTTGAAAAAGATAAGGGCTCTGTAATCTAAGACTTCTCTGATATAAAGTAGTGTATCATATTCATTAAGAGAAAATACAGAAAGAGGGAAATTAAAGGAAATAAAAAATGTCACAAATAATTCCAACAAAGTCTAGATTCCAATGAAATATTACAAATTGCGAAAATTATAGGGGCAGAAAGAAGTCCTCAGATAACTTTTACAACTGGAAAACTCTACATACCAACAACTTCTAAAACTATTATATACATCCTCTTTTCACACACAGACTTGGAGAAAATATGATTCCTAAAAATAGGTTTCAAAAATATCTTACATAAACAATCCAACCCTAATATATGTCAATTCTGCTCATTAATGCATCTGGAAAAATCCTCAGAAATATCTTGTTTGATCTGATATGGCTTTGAATATCCTTCCCATCACCATAACTAGGTTTTTGAGAAGTCGATCGATCCATCTACTTCCCTGCAAGTTAGTTCTGTCATAACTACAGAGACGAAATATTTGAATTTTTAAATATTTTAAAGATAACGGTCACAACTGGCATGAGATATTTCATCCACGGCCGAGATTCAAAACTTATTTCACCTTAAAACGTGACTGTCAATCTCATCCTTTTGACCAGTGACTGACTTTAACCCGTGCCCTAACTCTGCACTCACATCATGTAATGAAATTGACCCTACATACAAAAAAAACATATGTCCAATTGTGTATATGGAGTCCTTCAATCTGTTGGGAGCAAGCTCAAACATGCAAACATTAGCTGGTTAGCATATATCATGACAAGAAAAGCATGTAAGAGATAAAACTAACAACAAAAAAACCAAATAACATCAGATTAAGCTAAAAATGAGTAAATGAATTGCACCCTAATCTACTCATTTTGATGTGCTTATTTGGATTGTATGTGGGTGTGCTCTCTCAAACACACAATGACCATAGATCCCAATGCAAAAGATGTAATGATACTAGATAACAAGAAGAAAGATTCAAGAACTAGTTATAAAGAACTAGTCTCAAAATCTTCTTCAAAATGATAATATGATCCTAATGCGAATGAGGATGATATGAAAGTATTATGAAAAACTATGATTCATTTACCAAATTAAGATCCTAACATGTGATTTCTAAATGATTTAAGCAAATGGAAATATAAACTAACATCTAAGAGCATTAGCGTAAAAGCACAAAGAACAATTCTAAGACAATACTAGCATGATAACAATGCAAAAATGAGAGATGAAAATATGAGAGGAGAAGGCCTCTATTTATAGGAATTTTAGAGGGAAGGAGAGGCTTGGATGAAGTGGCACCTATGTGGCATCCACATAAGAGCCACATAGGAGACACATGGCTTTGAAAAGATGGCCAATTTTAAGTCAAAATTGGCATTAATATTGAGTA
>MU225954.1:55363-65723 GCA_018584345.1 Thuja plicata | reverse complement strand
GGGTAGGCTGTAGAGTAGGCTGTAGGGTAGGATTAATAGGTTCCTAGCTAGGGTTTAGATTTAATTCAAATTAGATTTGAACAAATCACAGCTTAGAGGAATTAGGAAAATGGAGGATTTTAATAAACTATTAATATTATTTTCCCTCTTATTCCTCTAACTATTTAATTCAATCAATTAAATAGTTTCATTTACCAATAGTTTAAACACTATTCTAATATATTTTATTTAAATACATTTACCTCCACAAAATCCCCTTTTAATAAATTTATATTTATTAAAATCCTCCAATTTCCTAATTCCTCTAAGCTGTGATTTGTTCAAATCTAATTTGAATTAAATCTAAACCCTAGCTAGGAACCTATTAATCCTACCCTACAGCCTACTCTACAGCCTACCCTATTCCTACCCTAATCCCATCACCTCATCTGGTCACTGGATACCCTACAGGGCAGAGTGGACTCAGGCGAGTTCTCTATGGTAGACCTGACACAGGATGCTACAGAGATACATATTGAGATAGACACACTTACAGGGCAGCTAGAGAGGCTGACCGCACAAATGGATCAGGCCACAGAGCAGATTGATGCATTGACCTCGGAGAGGGATGCAGAATTGAGGCAGGCTGAGACATACAGGGCAGAGCGAGATATTTCTCAACAGGCGGCAGTGGAAGGTGGAGTGGGACACGTGGTGTCAGATGCATTTGTAGCCCATAAGGATGTGAACAGGGCAGGGAGGGAGGCAGCGCACTATAGAGCACTCTATCAACAACTTGTTCCAGAGGGACAGAGACAGGATTATTCAGAGAGATCTCATTCACAGAGCACAGCACAGACTTCTGCCTCATAGGGATCAGTGGGGATGCCACCACGTCCACCACCAGGATAGGGGGGTGAGTCATCACAGCCACCAACATGAGCAGTCAGAGGATTACAGGACACACAGTTTTGCATTTTTGAGATTTATACATGTATATTAGCACTGAGGTGCACATGATGTATTTTATTGACAGACAGTGGTATATATATACATATGAGGACTCTTATTGCTTCTTATGATGTTTATGATTTATATGATGATTCATATGATGCGTAAAATGTATGATCTATATGATGCACTGATGCATACTACATGTTTACTGACACTTGATGCTTGCAGGATGTGATGTATATATGGATATTTTGAATATGTGTATATATGATGCTTGACCCATGCAAGATGGATGATGTTGATATGTATGTGATGTATTGACATGTGTGGATGTAGGATGTGACGTGTTGTTACTCCTTGATGCAATATGTATGGATGTTTTATGATTATGCATGGATGATTCATGTGTGGACAATGATTTAAGTATGCAAAACTATAATCTGTGCACCACTTCATCTCTCAACTATTAGATAAGTGTCAACCATTCACTCATCTTCTACGCAAAAACAACACATTTCAGTGGGATCCTCAGTGTCAGAAGAGCTTAGATAAGATTAAAGAATATTTGGCTAATCCACCCATTTTGGTGCCTCCTGTACCTGGTCGCCCGCTCATCTTATATATTTCTACTACTACCACAGCACTGGGAGCACTCCTTGCTCAACTGAATGATGAAGGCAAAGAAAGGGCCATATATTATATCAGTCAAACTTTGGTGGGTTATGAGCTCAACTACTCTCCTATGGAAAAGGCATGTCTGGCAGTGGTCTTTGCCACTCAAAAACTTTGCCACTACATGCTTAGTCACACAACAAAGCTCATCTCAAAGGTGAATCCCCTCAAGTATCTACTCTCTAGGACTACACTTACAGGTCGAATGGCAAAATGGGTTATGCTGCTAAGTGAATTTGATATCCAGTATGTTGACAGAAAAGCCATTAAAGGACAAGTCATTGCCGATCAGCTAGCTGAAGCACCACTGGTAGATGCATATCCTCTAATCACAGAATTTCCAGATGAGCACTTGTACATGGTAGAAGAACAACCAACATGGCAACTCTACTTTGATGGGTCCTACACAGCTCATGGTGCAGGGGCAGGAATACTTTTTGTCACACCTCAAGGTGACTATATTCCCATGTCATTCAAATTGGGATTTTCCTGCACAAACAACATTGCCGAATAGTAAGCGCTAATTGTAGGAATCCGCATGGCCATAGAATGGAATATCACAGATATCAAGGTCTTTGGTGATTCCCAACTCATCATCAAACATGTATTAGATGAGTATCAAACCAAAGATGATAAATTGACACCATACAAGCAAATGGCTGACAAGCTGAAAGAACATTTCCTCCAGTTGCAGATAACATAGGTACCATGTGTATAGAATAAAGTTGCTGATGCAATGGCCACAATTGGTTCCCTTCTTGAGATTCCTCATGAATCTACACAATATGAATTCTTAGTTGAACAACTACATGCTCCCGCTTATGAGAATGATGAATCAAATCGCGTATGTGTCTTGGTTGGTCCCTAGTCCCCGTGGTACCACGACATCCAAGCTTACCTACAAAATGGTATCATATCTCCCCATCTCACTGCCAAACAATGCCAAAATTTTATCCAAAGAGCATCTCGTTACACCCTCATAGCCAATACCCTATATCGTCGAGGCTATCACAATGTACTTTCTAGATGTTTAGATGAAAATGAAGCCGCCCAGGCTTTACAAGAGGTACATGCTGGAATCTGCGGTGCCGAAACGAGTGGCATGGTCCTAGCCAAGAAACTTCTATGTATGGGATACTACTGGCCTACAATGGAACATGATTCTTGTGAATTTGTCAAAAAGTTCCTCCCTTGTCAACAACATGCTAATTTGATTCATGCTCCTGCTTAGGATCTCATACCTATTGCACCTCCCTGGCCTTTCTCTTGTTGGGGTTTTGACCTCATTGGTAAGATTACTCCCCTCTCCTCTGAAGGCCACAAGTACATAATCACAGCTACAGAATACTTCACAAAGTGGGTCAAAGTGATTCCACTCACACTTACTACTGGTGTCCAGATATCCAAGTTCATCCTTTATCACATCGTTTGCTGCTTTGGCATACCCTCCACCATCTTCACAGATCACGGTACCCCATTTGAAAATCAACACGTTAGTGATCTCTGTGCTCGCCTCCATATCCATCATCGTTTCTCTAGTCCATACTTCCCGCAAGGTAACGGCCAAGCTGAGGCAACTAATAAACTATCCTCAAAATCCTCAAGAAAGTTGTCAATGATACTGGTCGTGACTCGCATCTCCAAATCAATCCTGTCCTCTAGGAATACAACACTTCTTATCATTCTCCTACTATCACCACTCCCTATTCCCTAGTCTACGATGCTGAAGCAGTCTTGCCAATTGAGGTTGAACTACCCTCTCTCCGAGTATCTCTCAGAGGCCTGATTGATGATGAAGATTACCGGGTGGCATGACTCACACAACTGGATCTCCTAGATGAAAAGTGTTAGCAAGCTTATGATCACTTGATTTTCTACCAAAATAGATTCAAGAGAAACTATAACAAGAAGGTTTTCCCACGTCAGTTCCAAGAAGGAGACCTTATGTTGAAAGAAAATCAGAAAGTGGGTATTGATCGTGATAAGAAAGGCAAGTTTGAAGTCACCTGGCAAGGCCCATACATTGTCACTGCATGCTTCGGTTTTGGGGCATATCAACTCTCTACCCCATAATTAGAATCCTTGAATGATCCTATTAACATCATTCACCTCAGGCGCTTCTATGCCTGAAGGCTGGTTGTTCGTTCTAGTTATCTGAGAAAATCCATAAAAAGTATAAAAAGTCCTAAAAAAAGCACAAAAAAAAAGAAAGAGATCAGCTCTAAACAAACCAGAAAATTTTACCTATAGAAACTGAAGGAAATTCTATGGAAGAAGCCGGAGCACTTGGAAGCACTGCAAAACAGTCCTGCAAAAAATCCATAAAAAGAAGAAAAATGAAGCTAAAAAAATAGTTGTCACAGTGAAAACCTGGTAAACAGGCACATGAGGCAACATCAAAAAAAAAAAAAGAGAGAGAAGGAAAAAATAAATAAATAAAAAAAGATCCAAAGAAATAAAAAAAGAGAAATAAAGAGAAAAAATTTCGTCCAATGGTGAAAACTTGGCAATCAGGCGCGTTGGACAAGTATGGGTGATGAAAACCTAGAAACAGGCATCACACATAGTGGACCATTCCATTATCTATCAAAATCTTTTCTCCAGTTATTCCCAGCACCGTTTCCACTTCCCCTGTATTCCCGGGTGTTCCATACATCCTAAGGATTTCCCTACCTCATATCCTGAGGTTTTTGTACACATAATCTTGTATATTGTTGTTCATACGAGTCCTGAGCGTTAGTCTTGTAATTAGTTTTGGGTTCTCGTAGGATGTCTCTCTCCTCTTGAATTAGTCAATCAGCACACATTTTGTCACATGCATCAAGGCAAGTAATGTGGTCCCATCCAGAAACTCGATAGCAACTTTGTACATACTCGTTGTGACTGGTCATTTGTAATTAAATTGCTCGGTTTGGTCCTTGTACATTCGTGATACATCCCATCCCCACCATCATCCTAACATCCTGAGTCACCATCCTGCTAACATTTCTTGTCCAATCCCTCACAGTCCATCCGTCTGGTCTATCAGTTGATTATGACACACACCAAAAAAATATAAAAAACAAAGAAATATAAAAATAGCGACAATTTTGAGATTCAAATGTCACATTTGTTCAACCTAAAACAACTCATCTTCTGAGTTCTTGAATCGCACTTTGATTTCCTTCGCTATGGATGCTTTTGGGTATTGAGAGCAAGGAAATTGATGCAGAGAACAACTGAAAGAAAATTGAAGAACAAGAGAATGATGATCTGTCGCTCATAATGTCATTAGTTGGTGTCTTGCATTGTTACCTCATCTTCCATTATCAAATCACTTTAGCATCATGTTATCTTGCATTTTAAGATCATTTAAGGTCTTGCATTTTAGAGTCATTTAAGGTCTTGCATTTTAAGATCATTTAAGGCATATTGCATTTTGGCACCAAATTTATAGCAATCAAGTATTCCAAATAGAGAAGATCCAGTTCATGCTACATGCATAATATTAAATTCAATTCATTATTAGAATTCATTCATCTCATCTCATCTTATTAGATTCATCTTGCATTTTCAGGTCCATTTCATTTGCATTGTTAGATTTCAGGTCCATTTCATTTGCATCATGTTAGGTTCATTATCTTGCATTTATCCATTTTTATCATTTAGGTTCATTTTAGATTCATTCATCTAGCATCATTTGCATCATGTTAGGTTCATTATCTTGCATTTATCCATTTTTATCATTTAGGTTCATTTTAGATTCATTCATCTAGCATCATTTGCATCATGTTAGGCTCATTATCTTGCATTTATTGATTTTTATCATTTAGGTTCATCTTAGATTCATTCATCTAGCATCATTTGCATCATCTAAGGTCATTTTTAGCTTGCATTCATCTATTTTTATTGTCTAATATCATTACAACATTTAGGTTCATCATATCATTTGCATACTTAAATCATTGTCCACACATGAATCATCCATGCATAATCATAAAACATCCATACATATTGCATCTAGGAGTAATAGCACATCACATCCTACATCCACACACATCAGTACATCACATACATATCATCATCATCCATCTTGCATGGGTCAAGCATCATATATATACATATTCAAAATATCCATATATACATCACATCCTTCAAGCATCAAGTGTCAGTAAACATGTAGTATGCATCAGTGCATCATATAGATCATACATTTTACGCATCATACGAATCATCATATAAATTATAAACATCATAAGCAGCAATAAGAGTCCTCATGTATATATATACCACTGTCTGTCAATAAAATACATCATGTGCACCTCAGTGCCAATATACATGTATAAATCTCAAAAATACAAAATTGTGTGTCCTGTAATCCTCTGACTGCTCATGCTGGTGGCTGTGATGACTCACCCCCTATCCTAGTGGTGGACGTGGTGGCATCCCCACTGATCCCTGTGAGGCAGAAGTCCGCACTGTGCTCTGTGAATGAGATCTCTCTGAATAATCTTGTCTCTGTCCCTCTGGAACAAGCTGATGATAGAGTGCTCTATAGTGTGCTGCCTCCCTCCCTACCCTGTTCGCATCCCTATGGGCTGCAAATGCATCTGACACCACCTGTCCTACTCCACCTGCCATTACCGCCTGTCAAGCAATATCTTGCTCTGCCCTGTATGTCTCAGTCTGCCTCAATGCTGCATCCCTCTCCGAGGTCTATGCATCAATCTGCTCTGTGGCCTGATCCATCTTTGCGGTCAGCCTCTCTAACTGCCCTATAAGTTTGTCTATCTTGATATGTAGCTCTGCAGCATCCTGTGTCAGGTCTACCATAGAGAACTTGCCCGAGTCCACTCTGCCCTGTAGGGTATCCAGTGACCCCTCTGCCCTGTCAGCCCATGCCATCTCAGTAGTCAATAATCCCTATATCTGGGCTATCTCTACATGTAGGCTCACATCAGACACCACCACCTCATCTAACAACCCCCGCAGTCTAGTACACTCTGTCTATAGACTATCTCACTCTGCGAGGATAGTATCATGTGTCTCCTAAGCCACAAAACCTACAGGTGGCCCCTGTGCCTGCACCTGTGCTAGTGCCTGCCCCTGTGCCTGCACCTATGCTGGTGCCTGTCCCTGTTCCTGATCCTGTGGTGACCCTGTTGGTTGCCCCTGTGCCTGATCCTGCACCTGTGGGGGTGCCTAGCCCTGTGCCTATACCTCTACTCGAGGCCTCACTCATCTTTGTGGCCTCCTCCTCTATCCTGCTGCAAAGCTCTTAGGGGCATCCCCAACCTCGGTCCTGTCGTCCACATCTAGGTCTCCTGTCGGCTGCTCATGAGCAGCCACCTGTGCCAGATCTGTCAATCTAACAGGTGTATGTGCTGCCCACCATGCGGCATACTCAAGCGTCACACCTACATCTACAACATCCGACCGTGCCACAAAGTCTAGCCATGGAATGTCTCTCTAGAATGCCCTCACTGTGAGAGCATCAGTATACCAGCCCCACGTGCCAACCTCCCTAGTGACATGAGGATGTAAGGCATCCTCTGCCACCACTCCCTGCTGTATCCCAAACTGTCTCATGACCCTGGATGGTTGGTATCTCTCAATCTGATGAATGGTCCTTCCCAGCAGGAAGCAATCAGTCTGCACATATGTGAGGTATAAAAAATCCTTGAATCCATCCTCTACCCCTATCGTCCGGTCCATCGTCCCCCATGGCTCACATAGCCTGTATGGGGTCCAGCAGAAAACCTGAATCTCATCTAGCAATCATCTCCAGTAACCTGTCTGTCTGACAGATGTGTATCTAAGGGGGAGCCTGTATCTACAAGCATATGGCTCCCCTAGCTGCCGAGACTCCCTCACCCTCATAGGTCAGAACACTGCAATGTGCTCCCAGGCCCACACTAATAACAATGTCACTCTTGTCCCCATGTTGCGTGCCTCACGGTATGCAACCATGTGGAGGTCATGGTACAACTGACCCAGGACGACATATCCCCAGCAGTAGGAGGTCCCCTCCTCGAACATCTGTACAAGTGCCCATGACAACCCCATCCTGAATCCATGTCCTGCCAGGTATGCTAACATGCATCCCCCGATCAATCCAACAATATAGAGGGCTATGCGTCGAAGTCCCCTGTCCACAGCTGTCTGCCATGACATCTAGGTCCTGTAGGTTGGTATACATCTAATTGGCCATCAGAATGCAATCTCCATGTAATTCTCACAGTCCTCCAATCTATACTGAGGAATCGCTCCTCGGATCGGGATCCTCAAAATCTGCCACATGTCCTCTAAAGTGATTGTGGCCTCTCTTGTCAGCAAGTGAAATGTCGTAGTATCACTGTGCCACCGCTCGATCAAGGCAGTCATCATCCCATTGTGCACCTGTAGCCTAGGCCAATGGGGCACATAGTTGATTCCTACCACTACTAACAGACCCTATTCATCCTCTGTCAGCTGTGCCTCCAGCTCCATTGTCGGTGGCCAATGCTCCCGTGATCCCAAGGGTGGGAACTGCTCCTGCATGATTTTTCAGAAGACACCATGTCAGTCACTTCTTTCTCCTAGTCCTAGTCATAACCCTTCCCAGAATGGGGCATCTTGTCCCTAGGTCTCATCCTGACCCATCCCTGGCTCTTGCTGGGTCCCCATTGTTTCCTTTCCCAACAGTGTTTTCCCTTTTTGGCGTAAACGCCGGTTCATACATCTGTGTCTCTGACTGTTTTCCCGCAGACCAACATCTTTCGGTGTCTTCTCAGATGCTGGTCCGGCCACCCGTGCCTCCGGAGGCCGCCAATCTAGAGATTAGTGTCTTCGGAGACATCGATCCAGGGATCGGCATCCTTGAGGACGCCGGTTCAAGAACCGACATCTCCGGTCTGAAACCCAGTTAGCCCCTATTAATGACTATCTACCCGCCCAAAAATGTAATAAATGCATTAAATACTGAAAATAAAAGGTCATGAGTAGTCTACTCACCGGGACCGGTCACTCGGCGGGCCTCCCGTGTGTCCTGACATGCTCACCAAGCTGCCCCTTCATCCTCTTGTCAGCCATGTTTTTCACTCAGAGCTCAATTTTTACTATTCACTATTCACAAATGACCTTCATTTCCCCCCCTAGCCCCTCTTATAGCCCCTATTTTCCTGAAATTTTGTATATATTTTCATTTTGCACATTTTGTCCTGTTGCATAAGCCTCAACACACATAAAATTCACCCAAAAACATCTGAAAATCATTCAAAAATCCAAAAAAATCCAAAAGATCATCAAAAATTAAAAAAAAAACAAAAAAACAAAAAAACAAAAAAACAAAAACAATTCAAACATCACACAATCACGCAACAAATATTCTTAGACATGATTTTCCTTTTGCAACTGCGACACTATTTTTCACACAATCACTTTAGTGGCTGATTATCCTTGCGCTTCAGTCTGTTCTCAATTTTTTCCAGCGACTATCTTTTCATCTAATCCACTCAAATCATCTTCTCGCCTTTCAGGATGTATCCTTCCGACGTCGGCATATCAGATCTTTCATTGCTATCTCCTGTTCATGGCAAGAACTTTGGAGTGAATGACTGCTTGGTCATGAGGCCTTCTTTAATGATTTTATCTTTTTGTGTCATTATCACCCTACTCATCACTACCTTGATCTGCTATATCCTGGTATGTGGTGACGGGTCGAGAATGATACCTGTGTCTTTTGCAGTGTGCTTTGTTTGAGTGTCTAGTCCACGCAAAGGAACCTTATCATCTGTGTTTTCTAACACCTGATGCATACCTCCTCTTGCAATATTAAAATCAGATGTGCTCTCCATATTTTTCACACAAATGGATCCCAATGCATTATTAGCTGCATTTAGTTTGCATTCACATTCTTAGCTGCATTTTTCATTGCATTTCAGAAGGCTTCTATTTATTCCCTCGCACCTTTCTTCTCTCCCCTTTCATCCTTTTTTTGAGAAAATCCCACACCAATGTCTTCGCTATGTCCTTTTCTCAAGGGGGCACAACCCTATCTCAATCAAAGAGTATACCAATGACAGCTTCTATTAATGAAGTCAATAGAATTATAATCTTGTATCATCGTCACTTCGGCATGACTCTTAGAAATCCTCTTCCTCCAAGGCAAATCATTTTCTTGTCTTTGAAGAAACGTCACTTGCGATGCTACGTCAAAGAGGGGCAAAATGTAGATGTCCAAAAATATTAATATTACTATTAATATTATTTTCCCTCTTATTCCTCTAACTATTTAATTCAATCAATTAAATAGTTCATTTACCAATAGTTTAAACACTATTCTAATATATTTTATTTAAATACATTTACCTCCACAAAATCCCCTTTTAATAAATTTATATTTATTAAAATCCTCCATTTTCCTAATTCCTCTAAGCTGTGATTTGTTCAAATCTAATTTGAATTAAAACTAAACCCTAGCTAGGAACCTATTAATCCTACCCTATAGCCTACTCTACAACCTACCCTATTCCTACCCTACTCCCATCACCTCATATCCTAAATATGTTTCCACACCTAACTGCCCTCTGATCATGCTTAAAGGCGTGATTCCTAACCTTTTTAAGGCTAATGGGATGCTCACCCACGTGGGTAAATTATCTCGAAAAGGGGTACCCATTCTTCTTAAATTCTCTCTTACAACCTTGTCCCCCCTTTTTGAAATATTGAGCTACTCAATATTAATGCCAATTTTGACTTAAAATTGGCCATCTTTTCAAAGCCATGTGTCTCCTAT
>MU225954.1:15975-31062 GCA_018584345.1 Thuja plicata | reverse complement strand
CCCACTTGTAGGGCTCACTGAAATGGATCAAAAACTTCATTTCTGGTAGGATAAGGATGTTCCCCTAGAGGTGTCATAGGTCGTGTAACAAGTGTGGGTATTAGCCAAGGTGGAAGTTGAAGTCCTTTTTGTTGGATGTCTAAGAGCACCTGTTTGCTGTTACGTCCACTCATGGCATTTATCATGTGGACAAGCGTTGGATGATTGATAAAAGTTTCCATGACACTTAAAGTGGGAATTTCATTAGTGTCTACCCAGATATGTTCAACTTGATCATTGGGCTGAGGTGCATAAGTGACCATGGTGTTGGTGTTCTCAGTCGTAGGATTAGATGAGCCAGCGGCCAGATTAGGACCCATGTTCTTCCTCTTCTTAGTGGCTCGTGTGATAGGTGGCATGAAATGATTATCCTAAAGGAATATGAAATGCAAGATGTATGCAAGGATGCACCTAGGAAACTAAGGATGATGACACTAGGATTAGGATGTGCTTAGGATGACGGATGCATTTCTATAGATTAAGGATGGCTTGATGTATGCAAGGCTCAAGGGTTGCTTTCCTTAATGCAGGATCAAGTGGATGTGATTATCTACCTAAGACAGACTTATGGTCTTTGGCAGACGAGATTCTTTGTTAATGCAAACCAACCTTTTGATCAAGGTGATGAGGTTGCAAAAGACAAAAGGGATTATCCTAAAATAATGCTTAGTTTAAGGACACTGAGGATGGAGTTTGATTAAGATGAAAGTTTTATCAACTCAAAATGGTATGCAATACCTAAGTGAGGGATGTGATCAAGGACGCTTTGAATGATGACTAAGATTATTCTAAGTTAATTAGGACTGATTTGGTTGATGCAAGATTACGCTAGGATGAGTGTGTGATGTGTTTCTAAAGATGGCAACCTAAGGGAGGTCCTAAAATGCAAGCTAAGTGAGCTCAAGAAGAGGAGGAACTTGTGTTCGTGGTGGTAAACCAACTAGTCATATTGTTCAATTGCAACAAAAGCGGAGTTCAAATGATATTTTCCCATGAAACAAGCAACCTTGTTGTTGTAGATCACTTTCTCAAATAGTTCTTGTTTGTGGATTTTTTGCTTGACAGAATCGACAATGTGTTGGTATTTGGTAGCCTCTCAGGTTGTGTTTTTTTGTTCTCTTTGCACGGGTGATAACGGAGTTTTCACCTTTTTGTGTTTCTTGGAATCGGTCATGTCCTATAAGTAGATCTTGATCTTGGATGAATAGTTTAGGACATATCTTGCGAAGGACCAAAAAAAAAAAATGTTTGTCTTTTGATAATCTGGAAAAAAAGCTTGATTGTGTTCTGATTTCTCAATAGGATTGTTCTATGGCAAGAACCATTTTCAACATAATCAAAACTGGAAAATAACAAGCATGTGTCTGAAAACAATCCGACAAGGGACAAAGCAACCTTGAAGGATACAAGCACGTGACAAATTTGAAAGCTGGATATTTCATCTCTGTGTTGGATTTGTCAATTTCTTCAAACACTTCAAGCACAAAATCTACCTAAGGAATTTGGCATAGCATGAAAATAATTGCCCGTAAGCTTAGGCACACACACAAGAGCTAATCAGAATACGGCCGTCACCAACCACGCAATGGCTCCAGTCATGACATCGTATTATCTGGTTTTAAACGCTCAGGGTGGCACGAATGTACGAGTGATCTTGGGGAAGTTACTATCTTCTTTGCACAAGCATTATCACCTTTTGGGGGTGTTCCGGGTAGCTTCTGAGCCTAGAGTGTTTAGTATGGATCTCCGTTTGATTGTATCCTCTATGTCTGCGCAAGCATGATTCAGGCGTATAGCCCCATAGAGCGTCTTGGCAAAAGTGGTCACGTAAATGTGATTGAGACCGCGAGGCCGCACTTAAGTTAGGCGAGAGCCGAGTATAAGCTCAAATGCCAACTGACTCCCGAGGCTTTAACCCCAAGGAGTAAATTTGATTTACGTGAGTTGGAGTGGTGTGGCTTACACCTCATTCTCACATGGGTTGTTCCCGGGAGATTTTTCCCTCAATCGGCAGGCCCAACTAAAGGATTAACTTGGAAATAAAATGAGATTAGTGACAAGAAGGGTCTGGATTTCTGATTTTCCCGCAAGGGGAAAAGAGCATAATCTCCTATCCAACATCATTTTCTCAACAAACACGCAAGACAAGTTGTTCATTTCTAAAGATTTATTTGTTTAACACCAAGTAAATGTGTCCAGGTTTCTGATCTTCCTGAAAAAGGAAGAGAGCATAATCCCCTAGCATCCACTTAGGATTAATCAAAAAGATCTTCCTAATTAAGTCTAAGTGCCTAGAAAATATTACAAATACGATCGTTTGGTCGATTGGGATCAAGGCAACCTGCAAGACAACATGAGTAGTTTCAATTTAGCATCCTTTGCTAAGCGGTGCTGCAAACAACTGATTAGTAGTTTGCAAATAGTCTTCAATAAGCGTTAGCAAAAACCATTCAAAAGTTGTTATCCAAAACATAAAACAAAACTTTATCAATGCACAGACGCTGATACAGGGTACAGACGCTGATTCTATTTTCTGGTTCGGAAATAACACAGAATGAAATAACCAGAAAATAGAGAAGATGTAGAAATTTCTTATACCAGGCGAAGACGCCAGTTCCTGTGTCTCAGATGCGGTTTCATGAACTAGCATTTTCGTAGACGCTGATTTGCCTGTAAACACAAAACACAACATAATTAGTTATTTTGGCCTTTTTAATGAGTTTCCAAACTTGTCCAAAAACCTATTTTGAATGCTAATTGACCCTTAAGAACTGTTATTTTTTTGTTTATCAAGAAATAGTGATCCTAGTAAAATTTTACCATTATGCCTGCTTGTAAAATTGACTTCTGCTAAAAAATAGAATGTTGAAATGTAGGAAAACAACAGGAAACACAAATAAACTTGATAAAATGAAAAATAAGATCAACAACAAGTGAAAATAATGGTATCAGGTGGAGACGCCAATTGGTATCAGAGACGTCATTTCACGGAAATGCCAAACGACGATTCAAGATAAACTGACATTTTTGAAAATGCCTCTGTGTTTGTCGCAGAGATGCCGATGCGTGTTATGAGCGAATTTAGACAAGAAATAAGAAATTTTAGGGACGTGGGTCCCACTGGGCGTGCCAAAATGTGTATATGGAGTCCTTCAATCTGTTGGGAGCAAGCTCAAACATGCAAACATTAGCTGGTTAGCATATATCATGACAAGAAAAGCATGTAAGAGATAAAACTAACAACAAAGAAACCAAATAACATCAGATTAAGCTCAAAATGAGTAAATGAATTGCACCCTTATCTACTCATTTTGATGTGCTTATTTGGATTGTATGTGGGTGTGCTCTCTCAAATACACAATGACCATAGATCCCAATGCAAAAGATGTAATGATACTAGATAACAAGAAGAAAGATTCAAGAACTAGTCTCAAAATCCTCTTCAAAATGATAATATGATCCTAATACGAATGAGGATGATATGAAATTCTTATGAAAAACTATGATTCATTTATGAAATTAAGATCCTAACATGTGATTTATAAATGATTTAAGCAAATGGAAATATAAACTAACATCTAAGAGCATTAGCATGAAAGCAAAAATGACAATTCTAAGACAATACTAGCATGCTAACAATGCAAAATGAGAGATAAAAATATGAGAGGAGAAGGCCTCTATTTATAGAATTTTTAGAGAGAGGAAGAGGCTTGGATGAAGTGGCACCTATGTGGCATCCACATAAGAGCCACATTGGAGACATATGGCTTTGAAAAGATGGCCAATTTTAAGTCAAAAATTGGCATTAATATTGAGTAGCTCAATATTTCAAAAAGGGGGGACAAGGTTGTAAGAGAGAATTTAAGAAGAATGGGTACCCATTTTGGAGATAATTTCCCCATGTGGGTGAGCACCCATTAGCCTTAAAAAGGTTAGGAATCACCCCTTTAAGCATGATCAGAGGGCAGTTAGGTGTGGAAACATATTTAGGATATGAGGTGATGGGAGTAGGGTAGGAATAGGGTAGGCTGTAGAGTAGGTTTTAGGGTAGGATTAATAGGTTCCTAGCTAGGGTTTAGATTAAATTCAAATTAGATTTGAACAAATCACAGCTTAGAGGAATTAGGAAAATGGAGGATTTTAATAAATATAAATTTATTAAAAGGGGATTTTGTGGACGTAAATGTATTTAAATAAAATATATTAGAATAGTGTTTAAACTATTGGTAAATGAAACTATTTAATTGATTGAATTAAATAGTTAGAGGAATAAGAGGGAAAATAATATTAATAGTATATTATTAATATTTTTGGACATCTACACCAATATTTTTGCTAACATCTCCTACAACATATCACACTTCAACATTTCAACTACTTTGTTAGAATCATCCTCAACATATTTGGTAGCATCATCCTAACACTTAAATTAATGCAACCATTATCAAATGAATCATACCCCCCCTTTGTCAATGCATTATCTAGTTGACATCATTGCCGACAATTATCTCATCTTAGCTTTCCAAACATGCTAAGACATTTCTCCCTTTATGCCCCCTCTCTCTCCCCATCTTTCCCTTCTCCTCCTCTTCCCAACCTCTCTCACCCTCCATATCCACAACCTCTTTACCTCTCCTCCACATCTCTCCCTTTCCCCCCCTATCCAACTCTATTCCTCTCTAATTTCTATGTCATAAACCATAAACCCTAATCCCTCAACCACCTCTCTCTCTTTCTAGTATAGGGGTAATGGTATAGGAGGGGAGAAAAATGGTTTTGGGTTTAATTTTTTTGTATTAGGGCTTATGGTGAGAGAGAGAGAGAGAGAGAGAGAGAGAGAGAGAGAGATGGCTTCTTCCTATGATATCTTTCCAATGCTTGCTCACAATGTCTTTGTTCGATTTCAAGTGAATAGTTTCATGAAGTCTTATTAGACCTTGTCCTTTTATTTCCCATCTCTTTCCTTTGAAATTTTTCTCTTTTAAAATTTCACACCAACTTTATTGCACTTCAAAATGTCTTCCTTCTAAAATATGTGACTTATCCTTCAAATTCAATGTTCAAAAAATAAAAAAAACCACCTCTATTTATATGAAATCGTTAATAGCCAAAAAAAACATTAAATTGGCCGACTAGGGTTTCTATCAAAAATCGTAAACTATTTTTGATCAAAATTTCCTGAAATAAAATTTTTAATTCTCAGAAAATTTGAGGTACTTTTGATAAAAACCCGTTAGTTTTGATTGTAAGTTCCTATCTAAGTTGCTCCCCCAAAATCGAAGAAAATTCTGCACTTTTCTGGCCTTCGGAGCTCAATCCGAGGGATCAAATGGGACAATATTGAAAAACCCATATGCATGAATAAAGTACTCAGAATGAGCTTTTGAATGGTTATGATTTTAATATATTTTGCATTTATTATGCATTTTGGTTTACATTAATCAAATATATGTTTCTTACCAAACATCAACCTCTGTGTTTGATGCTTATGGAAAATAGTAAACAAGAGAAAGAAATTTGTGAAAATATCTATGTACTAGGTATTGAAGTCCTCTTTAAACAAATAAAGAATTTAAATTGGAAAAATACACAACAAGTTACAAGTTATGAAATGAACGTATGTCAAAATTACGATTAAGTCAACTTCAAATGTTAATAAAATATGAAATACTGAGGATAAAGTTATGAAACCAATTGTAAGAATTATATATGGATGTTACAAAACTAAATTTGAAAGAATAACATTGATATCTATTTTAGAAAAAAGTTATTCTTTAAGAAGTGAGTGTCACTCTGTAAAAATTTTGTTTACAACAATGTACTAGTTTTTGGGGGAGATAGAAATATGGATTCAAATCAATTCCAAAAAAATTTAAAAATATATATTTAGAACCCACACAGTAAATTCTAAAAGACTCTAATTTACCTCATCTTCAAATTTGTAATGATTTAGCGGCAATATGCATCCGAATGTAAAGTGTTTTTTTTTTAAATATTCAGTCCAGTGTCAAAGTAGGAAAACAAGTGTAACCCACTATTGTGGGACCACCTGACAAGGTTTCCTCTTCATTCTTTCCTTGGAAAATTCTTCATTCCTATTCTTTGTTTCTAAATGTATTCTTTCAGTAGAATTTGCAGTTCCTCCCAACGCCCTCTATGCAAGTTCATGATTACACAAATTTTGGCAGAAGAAATTTTAGAATTATTGAGTGTTGATATAAATTTCTACCGAACACACTATCTCTTCTCCATTTTGTATTAGTGCACCTTTTCACCAATACTTTGTAGGGAGGTGGTGATTGAGCCAAAAGCGTATTAGTGTGTTTCTCATCTTCTACTTAAAGGGGTCAAAATTTGGACTTTAGTCTTTAATACAAAACCCAACCCTTCCATCATATGAGATTCATTCATCAAATTTGTTTTGTGTTTTAGTGAATCACATTGATGCAGAGAAAGTGGGACTTCAATACTTCTTTGTCAAATCTTGTAAAAATTGCACTTAGAATGGAGTCAAACCACAATGCAACTTAGTGTACCCAAATGGTTCCAATGTGTCAATTGAAGAACTCCACATTCACCAAGGCCCACAATGAATCAAAGAGTTTCTAATTACCTAAAACAAATATAAAAAACCACATTCAAGTTTCTATAGGCTCAACTCATTGGCAAACCCAAAAATTTTCCTAAAAGGCTTATCTCCCTAGTAGCCCTACAATGACAATGTTTTCAGAATTTTCCCCAAAACTTCCCAAAATACTCCATAAAAAACTTATGGATTAAGATACCCATTAAGCTCCTACACAAAATACCAAAACCTTATAATTGGTTATTTTGGACCATATTACCAGACTAACCAAAAGTGATAGATTTGTAGGGCTAATTACCCCTTTTCCAAAGAAACTACAAGATCCCTTAATCCCCTAACCTTGGCTTCTTCAACAGAGTTGTATTATGAATCCAATTAAAGGATTATACAATAAATTTGGTTCTATTTACTCTCTGAATGCAAAATCTCCAAATTGCTCCTTAGAAACCCTTAAAACTAGGGCCTTCTCAATGTTGACCCTCCAAGCACTATTTCAAACCAAAAAAATTGATTCTTCATTGACATGAAATCCTCTAATGGATTCAAGAATAAAAAGGCTCCCTCCTTTGAGCAGATCTTCTACTGCTACACCTTAGCCTCATTTTTTACTGTTACTTTAACACAACAACATGGTGATCACCAACAATCCTTCACTTCATTGAACATTAATTTATTAGGTTCATATTATAAAAGGAAATTTTTGAAGATCCCATGAGGAACAAGGTTTAGGAATTCATGGAATGGACATTAGACAAAATTGCACTCAAAACTGTCAACAAATGCTAAATTCCTTAAGCCTGTCAGCAACAACATTTAAAGAACAACAAAAAATATGATACCTTAGATCATTCAAAGAAGTTAAAAATGTCTAATCCTTGTATTCACACAATCCAAACACCTAATCCAATCAATGAAGTTTTCAATGATGCCAAAAAATAAGGAAATTGCAAAAATGAAGTTTTGTTGGATTAGAGTTTGTACACATATGTCTCTGTCATGCTATACTCAATCCTCATGCCTTGACTAGGCTATGTAGGATGTTTTACAACTCCTCAAACCAATTCCAATTGGTTGGAACTCATTAAACTTCCAAACTAACACCAAAACATGATTTCCCTCCTACTGACAACTAGTCATTAAGATTTGAATTTTCAAATTTAAAACTCCTTATTTTGATAAAGGAACTAACTCCTATACTCCCTCAATGATCTCTTAAGGATCAATATGAATTATCTAAATGTTTTACATGTTGTTGTGGATCCTACCAAAGTGAAGCCTATTAAATCCAAAATTTGGTCCTACGGTCCTATTAGGACCATTATGACATTTTACATCTTTGTTTATATCATTGCATTCAAATACCATTATAGGTCTTAAAACATTTAAATTGAGTCTTGGACCCTGAGAGATTCCATCATGCTTCCTTGGTGTCTTTATTATCTTCATGTACTTGGGTGCCCCTGCACCATACTCCCCTTGTGGATAAGAATTGATCGGTTCTATTAAAGTAATAAAAAACTAGGCTCTCACCAAAACTCAGGGATTGGACATCTTACCGAGAAGCTATCCTCCTCATAAAAAATCATTTAATTTATCAACCCAAGGATGTATTACTTGAAATGGTTCAGAAAGATATATGCACCAAGGATTTTACTCAGACCACACTATGGCTGCAAGAAGTAATAGATTACCCCATGGCTTTGGCTATAGGAACTGTATTAACACCAGAATTGTGTTAACAAGATGCAGGAAAATGGGCCCCCTTGAGTGAGTATTCAAACTCAATTATACTGAACTAAATATCAACACCTCATATTCTATTGATAGAAACAGAAAGTACAAGATTCATATAAAACTATAAAATAACAAAGTGAAACTGTATTATGCTAACTGATAACACCCTCCTTCTCACACATGAGTGGGTCTTCTTTAAAGAAAAAATGTCTAACTATCCTAACTACTCACGCTACACAAAAGGTGGAGTCATTTAATTGGGAAGCTAGAAAATTGGAAAGTGGGAAAAACAAAAGACATCCATGAAGAAGGAAAGATCTGTTATGACATAGGTAGAACATATCTAGCTTCCCACTTCTTCATGGACTTCCTCAAAGGAACTCATAACTCTTCGACTTGGTTTCCTCTTAGCTGTTGCCACCTTGATACTATTGGAACTACCACCTCAAGTTGCATTTACTTCGCCAACGGCTGAGTCAGCTACAGGAATGGGTTGGGGTATCCAATGCATGGCACATTCACTTGGTCAACCCTTCTCTTGCTATTTATACTCTACAACTTAAATATTAGATTCAATACATCCAAGGAAATACTCCATCAAAAATGCATACATTCATTCATGTTAAAACAATAATTACTTATAAGAACATAATCATAAACTTTGCATAAATAATATAGCACTAATTTCCACATGTTTGTATGTTTAAAACAATTAAACCATAGAAGACGTCTTAGTGGTTGCATGCCACATAATAACATAAAGAGTATAGAGTTTTAGAAAATATAATACCTGAAAGCACAACAAGGTACTGATAAAAACTCATCCTAGGGTCTCTAGAAATAGGGCATGCAAATGTCTCATGAAGAAATTTTTCCAATAGTTAAGGGTCGTATCTTCACACCTCCTATATTTATTGAAGGATTTTTGCAAATTTGTCTTCCCTTGGAATTTTTTTGTAATAAAAACTCTTCATCTCCTCTCCTTGAACCTGCAACAACATTGTTAGAAACACAAAAAGAAGACATGGTATCAATACCATCACTTGACTTCTATTTGGGACATTCATTTCCAAATTGTGAATGATGCTCCTATTGAAAATTTCACATAGGCTTGCTCCCTAACCATGATACTTTTCTCAGCACTCACCCAAGAGGCTTTATAAGGCTTAGTGTGTTCAAAATTCCTCAAATGAAACTTATCAACCATCTTATATGAAACTAAGTTGTCAAATGAACCATAACTAATTATCATCTTGCAAACTTTACCTTGACTTAAACAAGTGGTTCTAAAGATGGATACTTGTGGTACCCACTGGAATAGTTCTCTTCTCATCATGAGGCATCCCTCAACTTTAGGATATACATCTTTTATCCCTCTTTCTCCCCCTTGTTTTTCATCTTCCTCATTTTCACCTTTGTCTCGTATCAATGTCACTCTCTTATTAGAATTCTTTGTATCCTCTTTTAGACACTTGTAGAAAGGATGCCCTTCTTCTCCACAATTATATCACTTACCATTGAAGGTGTTGTTGCCTCTATGTGCACCAAATCTTCCTCCACCCCTTTGTCCACTTCTCTAGTCAAACATAGGCTCCTTGACCTTATCACTGATGTTTTTTTCTTTTCCTTCATTAGATCTATTCCCTTTTCCCCTATTTGACTATCCTCTTCCACTTCCTTGTCTTCCTTGTCTTCTCTTTACCTTATCCTCGGCCTTGATGGCTAATTTGTAACATTCTTCCACATTGCTAAGGGTAGTAAGACTAAGTTCATCTTACAAATTTAACCTTATCCCCCTAAATATCTTGCCACTTTCTCCTCTTCATCCCCATCATGTGTAACCCTAACATCTAGTTTGTGAAACTCCTCGATGTACCTTTGGACATCCATGTCCTTCTGTCTCAAACTCTACAACTTATTGTATAAGTGCACCTTGCAGTATTTAGGAAGGAGCTTCTCCTTCATTTTTTCCATCATCCTTGGCCATGAAGTGATTCTAGGAACTCTCTTCTTCCATCTATCAGCTTGCAAATAGTCACACCAAAGTAATGCATGCCCCTTCAATCTAGAGTTTGCAATCTTTACCTTTTGTCCATCCTCAACATCTTTACAATCAAAGAAATTTTCAACTCCACTAAACTAGTCAATCAACTCCTCATCATTCATCCTACCATCATACATATCAATGTAAGACTTACCCTTCTAATCATTCCCTTTAATGGCTTTAAAAATATTAGCCATCCTTTCCTCTTAAGGGTCTAACTCTTCCCTTGGTGCTATCTCTTCTTCTTGGTCTTCTTGTGTAGTGTCTTTTTTTATTCTTACTTATCTGCCTCTTCATCTTTTCCATATCTTCCTTCATCTTCTTATTTTCCTCAGCATATTGTGCCACAATATTGGCAAGCTCCACATTTGTCATTCTTGGAGGCATTCCTTGAGCCTCTTCTCCAAATGTGTCAAACTCTTCTTTTTCATATATATACCCTATCCTTCTCCTAAAAGGATACTACTAAAATTTTATACCACTTGATGTAGACAAAGTGGGACTTCAATACTACTTTGTCGATTCTTGTAAAAAATGTAGTTAGAACAAAGTCAAACCACAATGCAACTTAGTGTACCCAAATGGTTCCAATATTTCAATTGAACAACTCCACCTTTACCAAGGCCCAAAATGACTCAAGGAGTTTCTAACTACCCAAACCAAATAGAAATAAACCACTTTCCAATTTCTATAGGCCCAACTCATTGGCAAACCCAAAAACTATCCTAAAAGGCTTATCTCCCTAGTAGCCCTGCAATGACTATTTTTTAGAATTTTCCCCAAAACTTCTGAAAAGACTCTAGAAACAACTTATAGATTCAAATACCCATTAAGATCCTACACAACATAACAAAACCTTAGCATTGGTTGTTTTTGACCATCTTACCAGACTAACCAAAAGTGACAAATTTGTAGGGCTAATTACCCCACTCTTCCAAAGCAACTACAAGATCGCTTAATCCCCTAACCTTGGATTCCTCAAAAGAGATGTATTATGACTCCAATTAAAGGATTATACAATCAATTTGGTTATGTTGACTCTCTAAATGAAAAAGCCTCAAATTGCTCCTTACAAACACTTAAAACTAGGGCCTTCTCAATGTCGACCCTCCAAGCGCAATTTCAACCCCAAAAAGTTGATTATTCATTAACATGAAATCCTCTAATGGATTCAAGCATAAAAAGGTGTCCTCCTTTGAGTAGATCTTCTGCTACTACACCTTAGCCTCAATTTTTAGTGTTCCTTCAACACAACAACATGGTGATCACCAACAATCCTTAGCTTCTATGAACATTAATTTATTAGATTCATATAATACAAGTCAATTTATGACCATCCCATGAGAAACAGGGTGTAGGAATTCATGGCATGCCCATTAGACAAAATTGCACTCAAAACTGTCAAACAATGCTAAATTCCTTAAGTTTGTGAGTAGCAACTTTTAAAGGACAACAAAAAAATGATACCTTAGACCATCCACAGAAGTTACCAATGTCTGATCTTTGTATTCACACCATCCAAACACCAAATCCAATCAATGAAGTTATTCACTCATGCCAAAAACACAAGGAAAATGCAAAAATAAAGTTTAATTGGATTACATTCTGTACACATATGTCTCTATTGTATTGTCCTCAATCCTCATGCCTTAACCAGGCTATGTAGGATTTTTTTACAAATCCTCAAACCAATTCCAATCGGTTGGAACTCATTAAACTTCAAACTAACACCAAAACATGATTTCCCTCCTAATGACAACTAGCCATTAAGATTTGAATTTTCAAATCTAAAACTCCTTATTTTGATAAAGGAACTAACTTCTATATTCCCTTAATGACCTCTTAAGGATCAGTATGACTTATCTAAATTTTTTACATGCGTTTGTGACTCCTACCAAATTGAAGCCTATTAAATCCACAATTTGGTCCTATGGTCCTATTAGGACCACTAGGGCATTTTACATTTTTTGTTTACATCATTACATCCAAATTCCATTATAGGCCTTGAAACCTTCAAATTGAGTCCCTTGGACCCCTGAGGGACTCCATCATGCTTCCTTGGTGTCTTTATTGTCTTCACGTCCTTGGGTACCCCTGCACCACACATTCAATGTAGAAAATCTTTGGGAAAGGCCTTAATTGCCAATTTGCCCTTACCTTTTCTAAGGCACCAGTCCATAATGTTGGGCCTATCTAGTCTTCTTCCTGCTCATTTAGATAAGAAAGCTCTATTTTGGACTCTTTCCTTCATTGGGTTCAAAATTTTTGAAGGGATAACAAGTGTCTTGCATTTTGGTTTCTTCATTTCCCCACACCCTTGCCTATTCATCGGATATGTTGCTTTCAGATCCTGCTATCCCTGATTCTATTTTCTAAACATGATGATGCCCTACATCCTTTTGCCCTAACAGCTCTGAAATCCTTCTGGTTCTAAGCAAAATACGATTCACGCCCTTCACAAATGGTAGAATAAACTCTTGGTCAACTAGTTTCCCCTTACCCTTGGAGTTCAAAAAACTCAACTTCACCATCTCTTGTCATATCTTTATGCATCCACAAACTGCTCCTCCTCTACTACTTTCACCCGCAACACCTTTGCACGTCATGTCTATCTTTTACCAAATCAATATTATTATATTATTATATTTTAATCAATAAAACCTTTTAAAACTGCATTACTGTTATAACATTATCATATCATTATTTTTTTTTTTTATTCATTTTTATCCTTATCCTTCAGCAAAAAAAATAGCTTTTATGTACAGACTCTTTCAATCCACATAATTAATAATATTATTTTTAATTTATTATCATACTTCTTTATATATATATTTAAAAATAATAATAAAATAATTTTGTATTTTTCATTTACTTTAGTGTCACAAATACATCAAATTAAATGTTGTTTGCGTCTTACATAAATGTAATTGCAAAACCGAAAAAATAATATTGAACAGTTTAACAAATCTTATCCAAAAGAGAAATAACTTAGAGCTAGTATAAGTACAAAATAAAATCACGAGGTATACTACCTAGAGAGTATTTTGCTCGGCTTACATAAACATCGCTTAAACAACTTAGAAACTATTATGGTTACAGTCTTGAAGAAAACAGTTGCCAGACACAAAAAAAACAGTAGAAGATAATAATGATAGTCTCCTTTGATGCATATGGCATGTGGTCGAAAGCACAGGCATCTAAAGTAAACTCATTGATTTCGCCTGCTTCAAATACAATCGGGCAGCTTAACTCTTGAGGCAGACTTCAAATACAACCGGGCAGCTTGCCAGTGAATTGATTATGGCCAGCCTTGAACTTGTATAACTGAACTGCCATGCCAATCTTCGGTATCAGGCTTCCAGAGAATCTGTTGCCGTAAATATAAAGTATTGTTAAATTCTTTGCATTCTTTATCTCGGGACTAATACTGCCTTCAAACTCATTAGAGCTCAGATCGATAACATTCACATTCGGCAGACCCCAAATTCCATCGGCCACCTTGCCACTGAGATTATTGTTATTGACCCTGAAGCGTAACAAGCTTTTACAGTCCTTGCCGTAGGATTCCGGCAAGTTTCCAGTGAAAGAATTTTTACCAGCAAGAAAGTACTGCAAGTTGCCCCCTTTGCAGATGTCCTTTGGCAGCGTGCCGTTGAGGAAATTTTGCGAGACGTCCATTGTGTTGAATTTGGATAAACTGCCGAGCTTCGGCGGCAATGGGCCTGTCAAACTATTCTGATACAGAGACAAGCTTTGCAAGTTTGGTAATTCGCCTATACTTTCAGGAATTTGCCCTGAAAGATTGTTCTTGTGCAGCCCAAGGAACACCATCTCCTTCAAATTCCCCATTTCTTCCGGAATGCTGTCGGTGAGATTGTTCATTGATGCATCAAATTCCTGCAGTAATACGAGGTTGCCTATTTCTGGTGGAATAATCCCGCTGAGATTGTTTAGGAAGAGGAAAAATAGGTAAAGCTTCTTCAGATTGCCAATCTCCTTTGGAATCGAACCATCCAAATTGTTGTAGCAAAGACCTAGAAGGACCAGATCTGTGAAACTGAAGATAAAAAGCGGGATTTCTCCCACCAAATTATAGTCGGCCAAATAGAGCTCCGTTAATTTCTTCAGATTCGCGAGCTTCAAAGGTAGAGTCCCTGCACTGAAATTATTTTCAGCAAGATTGAGTGATCTCAGCCGGGTAAATTTCCCAAGGACTCGGGAAATTTGCCAGAGAACTCATTGGTGGTCAAATCAAGAACCTGCAAGGATTTCAGTGGAGAAAAATCCGGTATAGTTCCAGACAGATAATTGGTGGTAAGGTTCAGATACCGAAGTTTGTTGCAATTCTTCATCAAAGGCAAATTCCCATTCAGGTTAGTGAAGGGAAAATGGATCTTCTCCAAGCTTTGTAAGCTGCAAATTACAGCATCAAGAGAGTGTCACGACTCGACCTTTGCGACTCCTCTTTTTCCGGACTTGTCTTGCGACATTTGACCTTGTTGACCAAGTCGTCTTGATTCGACTAGGTCGCTTTCTAGATGTTATGTTTTCTAGTTAATTTTCTCTTGTGGTTTTAATTAGCGGTAATTAAAAACCTTAAATGAATTATCGTGAGGATGTTATTATATCATGTTGTTTTATAAAAGTTCATGTTTTGAATTCATGCATATATGATGTATTATGA
>MU225953.1:507574-521904 GCA_018584345.1 Thuja plicata | reverse complement strand
TATATATAAGAACAAAGGAAGAGACGGGATATAAAGAAGTGTGTAACAATATATAATCTAATAAGACATGGTTGAGTTGGTTCAATATGTAAATGGTATTGAATTATATAATACTTCATGTCATCTGCAAAGAACCAGTAAGAGAAAAATATTGAATATATGGAAAAATAAATAGAGGATCACAAAAGAGGGAAAACAAAAATAGACATGGTGAGCACATGAATGTATATAAGAATAATTTTGATTCAATGTGAAAGTGAACTAGTACCTCAATGCTTTGGATTTGCCCCAAATAACCAAGATCTCAAGAAGGGAATAACACAATGTACACAAAATATTTAGAGGGAAATGCTAGCATGATGTGAACTTTCTATAGTCATGTACCTATGAGGGTAGAAGCATCATCTAGATTAGTTTGACAACATACACATAGTATAAGGAGCATTTGAATAATATATCTTTAAAATAACTAAATATAGGTTGATCATCTAGAGAATCTTTGTCTACCCAACTATTTAGGTAAACCCAATCTAGAGTGCAAAACAATTTGCAATTTAAGAAGAGAGAATTGTGTACTCCTCTTCCTAAACTTTCTATAGTCATGTACCCATGAGGGTAGAAGCATCATCTAGATTAGTATGACAACATACACATAGAATAAGGAGCATTTGAATAATAAATCTTTAAAATAACTAAATATAGGTTGATCATTTAGAGAATCTTCATGTACCCAACTATTTAGATAAACCCAATCTAGAGTGCAAAACAATTTGGAAAAAGAAGAGAGAATTGTGTACTCCTCTTCCCGAACTTTCGATAATCATGTACCTATGAGGGTAAAAGCATCATCTAAATTAGTCTGACAACATACACGTAGAAAAAGGAGCATTTGAATAATATATCTTTAAAATAACTAAATATAGGTTGATCATCTAGAGAATCTTCGTCTACCCAACTATTTAGGTAAACCCAATCTAGAGTGCAAAACAATTTCCAAAAAGAAGAGAGAATTGTGTACTCCTCTTCCTTAACTTTCTATAGTCATGTACCTATGAGGGTAGAAGCATCATCTAGTTTAGTATGACAACATACACGTAGTATAAGGAGCATTTGAATAATAAATCTTTAAAATAACTAAATATAGGTTGATCATTTAGAGAATCTTCGTCCACCCAACTATTTAGATAAACCCAATCTAGAGTGCAAAATAATTTGGAAAAGGAAGAGAGAATTGTGTACTCTTCTTCCTGAACTTTCTATAATCACGTACTTATGAGGGTAGAAGCATCATCTAGATTAGTCTGACAAGATACACGTAGAATAAGGAGCATTTGAAGGATAAATCTTTAAATCTTCGTCTACCCAACTATTTAGGTAAACCCAATCTAGAGTGCAAAACAATTTGGAAAAAGAAGAGAGAATTGTGTACTCCTCTTCCTATAGTACTTAGTTCAATCTTCTAGAAACACTTAATTTGATTCAATTGTTGATATTCTTTCCTTCAATTATTTCTTTACTCTTTCTCTTGGCAATAGCTAGAATGAGGCAATAACTAGAATGAGTAGTAGGCACCTTTTATAGGAGGTAGGGTAAGGGGAGATTCAATAATAAAAATCATTAGCTGAATAATTTTTAAAAAGCTTAATATAGTTAGGGTGTTACATTAAATTTGATTTTGGTGAAAAAATTAACTATTATGTAAAAGGCAATAATAATGATAAATTATAAGGAATAAACTTGTTTGGATGGGTCAACCATCAAATTTGAACCCTGGTTCTTAATAGCTAGTTGCAAATAGAGTGCCCATTGACTTTTGCGGAGATCAGAAAACTTAAGGATCCTCAATACCTTGCTATATCATTAAGGAAAATGAATGTGTAAGAACATCTCATTAAAGAAAACAAATGCAATAAGCCACATCTGTACACAGCCAATCCTAAAACAGAGATTGAGATTTTATCTATGGAAGGACAAGATTACCAGATGCAATGAAACAAACTGTTTAAAAATGATCTCATTATGCACATAAAAAGGATTTCAGAAGGAAGACAAAGTTGTCAGACACAATCCAATCGACTATAATAGATTACCCAGAAGATGAAACGTTATAAACTGCAGTCCCAGAAGCCATTGACGCCAACACTCTTACAACCATACAGAGGAATTTGGCTTTGCAGATCTGTTCTCACTAACGGAGGACATGGATGCATGCCCAACAACTCGACGGTCTTGTAGGAATTCAATTTCCATTCAGCATCCTCTACAGTAAACATAGTTTTATCTTCCTTGTGAAGTTTTGGATATTAATCCATTGCATGGGCTGCTTAACAAAGTAAACCAGAGCTTTGTCATCATTACCAATCTATTTGAAAAATGAAGGTTTGAATTAGAAGCAGGGCTGCTACCAACAATAAGCTAACTGCTACGGTTTACGTAACAGTTTAAGGTAACGGAAACGGAAGTTGTGAAAGCTACGGATCGTTTAAGGCCCATACCAATCACCTAAGCGGTCAACGCTTTGTGTGTGCTGGTTAAGCCAGCCCCCCAGCATTTCTCTGACAAAGTGGACCACCCTTGAAATCTTAATACCCAAAAATTGCAACTTCAATACATCTAAAATCTTGACCCAACCCATGCAAAGTTTTACAAAGCCCAAATCTTTGCCACAGCAAGTGCAATTTCATACAAAGCTCAAATCTTCATAAAACTTTACCTCGATGCAACAAGTTGTATGCGTGAACAGTAATATCTTGAGTTCCTACTTCTACTAAAATAAAAACTTTCGACTTACAGTATAATGAGTTCGGTTAACTGTCCAAAACTTGGAGGTATGGATCCTCGCAGCTGCCGTCTCGACAAGTCTCTGTATGAAATATGAATGCAGCCTATCAGAGAAGTTAAACCTAATTCAGAATTCCGTCTAATATCAGATAGAAATGGAAAAGAAGAAAAATATTAGAAACTAAACTTACATTTCGGAAACCCTTTATAGTGTTGCTGATACTGCTACAGATGATTCCTTCCCACTGTAAACCAAAGCAAGGATCCGAAGTCCAGTTGTTCAGGGACAACGCCTTTTTCAACTCTCCAAGGGCTTTAACTGCAGCATCCTCGGCTTTAAGAAAATCTAGTAAGAAATACAGTTCAATATTGTAAGACGTAAAGTAAATTAAAATAAATAGATAACGAAAGAAATTGGACTCTAACCATCATCGGAAAAGGTCGGAAGCTGGGTTTTCAAAACAAAAAAAATACATCAAACAAAACAAAACAAAATTGGGTTTGTTTAGTACCCTTACCTCTTATGGGTAATCCCAGCGTTTGTTCCCAGAAGCAGCAGAGGTAAACCCCATTGCAAGATGACTGTCATACAATAAACCTCTGAGATGGGTGCTTCTCCACAAAGCCCAACATTTCTCTAGCAGGCGGGCTTAAGGGAGACCTGCTAGAATGCAATGATGGGTATTTCATCTCACCAAAATTGAGGCCACCGGAGGACCTGTGCAGAGTTTTAAACCGACAGCAGGAAATAAAAGCATATTCTATAATAATAATTAATTAGCTTCCGTGCTAGAGTGGGAAAATAGAATGTGAAAGCAAAGGCCTGTTTGCGGAAACAAGCAGGCTTTTCCTTTGTTTTCTACTGAGCAACGCTGAGCAGTTAGCGGGTACCCCACACATCATTCATGACTCAACAGATGAAACTTAATGTTCATTGTTTTTAGACGTACCAGCTTAAATGTCGGCATCCCCTTTGTTCATTGTTTTTAGACGTACCTATTTTTTCCAATAGAGGGAACGCCTTCGTGTAAAAATTGTAAGAAAAAATGTTATATATATATTGTTTGTTTGTTTGTTATGAATGATTGATTTTAAATTAATTAAATAATAGTTAAATACATTTATTTTTATGAGATAATTTTTTAATATAATAGTTTATTAAAATCGATTTTGAAGATTTTTTAATTTATATAATAATTTAGATAATTGAAAGGAAAAATATTATTATTAATTTTTGTAAATAATATGTATAAATTGTGATATTACTATTACGATTTTAGTGTTTAGTCAAATTCATTGACCCATGTTTCATGAGTAGTGTTTTATCTCTTAATTACGAAATTTCCTCCATAATTAAGCCCACTTTGCTATTAACTTAAAATTTTATATTAATTTTAATAATATTAAAATAAAAATATATAAATATTATTCAATTTAATATAATTTTAATATAATACAATTTTTATTAAAAAACAAAGTTAATAATTTACATTTTGTCAAAAATTAATGCTATATATTAATTATATAATATTTATATGTGAGAAAAAAAAATTATATGTGAGAAAAATGTGAAAGGATATTTGCTATGAAAATTTTGAAAGGATATTTGCTATGAAAAATGTGATACTACTTAATGTCGTAGGTAAATTGTATTGAAAGGCTTACTTTAAATTACTTTTTAAAAAAATGAAAAGATAAAGGGTGCAATTAATAGTCATCATGCAGAAATGGTTAAGCAAATGAAACAAGCTGAAGAGTTCAAAAAGTGGATCCATGACTGTACTATTAACTAGCAGTTGCACCTTGGTGTGCAATGAGTACGCTGAAGAGGTTTGAAAAGTCAATTATGAAATTTTGGTTCGTATATTTCATACATTTGTTTACGACATGAGACCAACTGGTAGAGCATTTAGAAAATGATGGTGTTATGAAACAAAGGTTTCAAGGAGAAGTGATAGCTTCAAATAAACTATGCATCAAATTAGAGGGATCTGAAACACCATTGAAATAAAACCTTTGAATAAGGAAGATAACCAATGATACAATAGGGACTAAAGATATAAAAAAGGAGATGAAGATAGGTATCAAAGAGATATGGAGATAAAGAGTGAGAGATGAAAAAAAGAGGAGGAAGAGCATGGACAACTTTAAGAAACCCCCTCCTAGGAAAAAGTGTAAAATCCTAGTGAATCCTACATTATTTTAGGGGGAAATTTTTCTTGATGAAGGCAATTTCTTTTCCAAATTAGAAAAATAAAATAAAGGCGAAGGCAAAATTTTTCCCTACCGAATGAAAATTCCATAAAATCCTGGCAAATAATATATTAATGAGGGGAAAAATATATATTGTATGAGGCGAATTTGTTTCTTTTAAAATTAAAAAAATTATAATATATGAGGCGAATGATTTTATTTTGAAGGGAAAAAAAGTTTTTGTCTTGGCGAATTTTATCTACCGTTGGAAAATTTATTTATTTTATTGGCTAAGCTTTCATTAATTATAGGAAAAATAAATATTTTATTGCAGATTTTCAAAGGATGGGACTCATCATGTGGGCCAATGCCAAATGACAATTTATTAGACATGTAACATTGTAATTAATGCAATATCATGTCCTACGAATATCACCTTTATTTGTTGCCAAGTTGGTATTAATTAATGCAGACTCGTCACTCAACACTTTGGTATCGATAAACATGTCTAGTCCCATCACTGATCACACGTGGACACATAACCTAACATCCATTATTTGTATTGTTAAATGTATTATTTGAGACTATTTGATGATCCTATATCAATGTTTGAAGTTTAATTTCGGCCCAAATTTCTTCAAGGAAACAAAGTTTTAGAATAACTGAGAGGGGGGGGGGGGTGAATCAGTGGCCTCAAAAATTAATTCCAATAATTCAACCAAAACTTATATCTCAATATGTAATATCCTCTAGTTATCTTTCAGTCCATCAAGATGAATTCCTTAAGTAATTCTATCAAATATACTCTGCTCAGTAAGTTAAGTTGTTTATCCTTTTCTAGGCTTTACTAGATAGCAGTAAATAACCTTAGTGTTTACAGATCAATCTAGTTTTAGTAATGTGTAAAGTAAACTATCAATGCAATGAAAGAAATACACATTTGACACATGGATTTTTAATGTGTAAACCCTGTTAAGGGAAAAACCGCTTGGGACTGGTAACTCAAAATTTTCACTCTTCTGAAGTGAGCTCAGTGAAGAGCCAACCTTGTTAAAGGTTACAAAAACTTTAAAACCACTGGTTAGTCTTTTGAAATATGGTATTCACTATGTTTTCAACAAGTAAAAACCTTCTTGATACTCTTTGAATATCTTAAAACATTAAGGGTTGTTACGTCCCACTCAATTAAGAGATTTTCTGAATCAATAGTTAAACTGAAACAGTAAATGATCTGTTCAATAATACAACTTAATTTTGCAGATGTTCAGATCTATTGTAAGACCAAAAATACCTCTCTGATCAATATGCTCTTCAATTCCTTTTCTCTCCTTCTTCTTTTTTCTCGGTGAATGCTCTTGCTACTGTTCCTTGGTCTCTGCAAAATTCTTGACTCTTTTCTTCAGTCTGTATGATCAGGTCTGTATAAAGAATTTTATCTTCACCAGAATTATACTCAGTATTCCTCATTTCATATTGAATTACTTGTCTCTTTATATAAACATGTTTTCACCATTCAATTTCCTTGTCTTTCTTGTTCTTGACGTAGATTGCTTCTTGATCTGCAAATCTCGCCCTGCATTGCTTTAATCTTTAAAGCTTTGCTTTAGTTTTATTCTATAGATTTCTCCTTGACAGTTGTGAATAAAACTAGCTTTAAATCTCTTTATTATCTTTAGTTCAACTGGTTGATGAAAATAAAGTAATCAATCAGTTAACTCTAGATATAGCTCTTGCCAACTAAGTGTTTTGTCATTTCCTAACTCTAGTTAGTTTCGATCAAAGACTTCAGTTGTGCTTGGTGACACTTTCTCAGGTATTACTGATCTCGGGTACCACTGTGTCTCTTGGGTGACACTATCCGTCGATGTTGTCTGTCCACCGGGAAACACTGTGAACTGCTCGGGGTTCACTGTCCGTCAGGTAACTCTATCACTCGGTGTATACCTTTACCGACGATAAAAATTGTCTTTTTAGATCTTCAAGTGTTGTGATAATATGTGTATGAGAAAACATAACATATTAAGTTGACATCAATGAAAATACAATACATTAACTGATTTAATGTCTTGCATTTACTTTCTATAGCTTGGTGATCATCAAATTTTAATCTTCAAATCATTCAATCAGTTATAGTTCATCAATCTCTCCCTTTGGCATTGATGGCAACATACTATCAAATCAATATGAAATATGTAATGTAAAACATGCCATATCATACCAAAGTTATTGTTCTATAACCAATTCAAATATCTGACTCTCGGTAAGCTCTTCTAGCTTAGATTTGATTCTTGCAGAGTGCTTTTCCTTTCTTCATTCCCTTCAATCGATAGGTGTAGCAGTTTTGTCTTTTGTCTCTCCCTTTGTTGTAGAATATTTTCTCTCTTTTATGGATAGATATGCAGTAGCGTTAACTCTTTTCTCCAATTCTCTCCCTTGGATGGATGGTTCTTTGAATCTTTCTCTCCCTTTGACTGTTCTTCTCTTTGATGGATATTTCATATGGATATATTCCCCTCCCTTTGATAGCAATGCCAAACAAAAATATATGATTGATTCTCCTGTCCATCAGCAATACAACTATGTAATATGTTTTCCTTACTTGGAAGCTTTCTCTCCCTGATATGTCAATTTCATTCCATTTCTCTGCTCGCATCAAAATGAATGATCTTATGATAATGTGTAGGTTGATGCAGCATCCTAGTCAACTTAGTGATCAATAGACAAGGGACTAACCCCTAGTCTATTCCTCAGGTACTCAAATGTATCTTTTGGCAATGGCTTTGTGAATATGTCTACTAGTTGTTCTTTGGATATTACATATTCAATTATCACCTCTTTCTCTTGTACTTGTTCCCTCAAGTAATGATACTTTAAATTTCTATGTGCTTTGTCTTAGCATGCATCATAGGGTTCTTTGAAATGTTAATTTCACTTGTATTATCACAATAGATAATGACTGGATCAAGGATTTCTTCATTCATACCTTTCAACAATTGTTTGATCCATGCAATGTTAGAGAAATTTGCAGCAACAACTACATATTTTGCTTCTATAGTTGATTGAGATATGCATCCTTGCTTTTTTCTTATCCATGTGACAAGTCTGTCAACCATAAAGAATGTTCCCCTTGTAGTGCTCTTTCTATCATCTATGTTGTTGGAAAGTTGACTCTCAAGGAGAATATGACTTATTTTGTGTTGTCATTATGGCAACAAAGTCATATGAAAGTTTGACAACAAACTTTGAAGTGAAAATTGACTAAGTATAAAAAACAGAACAAGGCAGAGATATGTAGTTGATTAGAGCACCAAAGCACATATGTACGATTGAGTTAGGACATGCGCCTTTATGTTTAAGCTTTATGATATATGAATATGCTAACTCTATACACACATGGTACAAAATGATAGTATGGAAAAGTTACAGCAAGTTCAGTATCACTTGCAATTCAGAAAACAGAGTATGAAGCCGACTTCAGATTTTGGATCAACGTATAATATTTTATTGTGTAAAGGCCAAGCACCTATTGTAATATGTTTGTAGTTATGTCTTTATCACTCTTGTAAACATGCTTAAGCCAATCAGTTTGGAAGCATTGTGTATATTGTTATTGGGCTGACTAAGGTCTTATTTTTGGCCGCGTTTATTGAGTATGTATATATACTTAATATGCATTTTTGTAATAAGTAGAAGAGTTGAGAATATGCAAAGTAGAGAAAAAGAAGAGAAGTATGAACTAGTCAGTATGAGATAAAGTCTTTTAAGAGATCAAAGCATCAGCGCATAAAAGGAACTGATATGATAGTCGTGTCACTTCAGCAGTTCATTTTTTAGATATAGTGCATATCTATCTTCAGGAGGTTGTAGCCTTCTTTTATTGAGCAGTGAGCTCTTGGACTGTGAGTCCTCAACCCTAATAGGGTTTTTGTAAAGACTCCTAACAGGGTCATTGTACTCGCATTGTAAAGACTACTTCTAACAGGGCAAAGGAACCTTAACAAGTTCATTATACTAGTACAATCATTTGTGGGTACTAATTCCCACCAGGGTTTTCCTCTGATCAAGGTTTCCCTATAAAAATATCTGGTGTTATGTGTTATTGTGTTATTCTTCATATGTTATTTATTTGATTTATGTTCAAATTGCTGAAATAGAATAATTAGTTAAACACTGATTCACCCCCCCCCCCCACTCTCGGTGTTTCCAACAATTGGTATCAGAGCTCTGGTCCTCTGAATGAAATTTTAACCACTTGAGGAGATCATAGATTCAGCAAAAGAAAAACATCTAAAAAAGAATCTTGAAGCAGTCCTTGAGGATCTTGACAGATTTGAAAAAGAAAATGAAGAACTAAAACTAAAGGTTGATGGCTCCCAAATGCTTATCAAGAAATTAAGAAAAGATTTGAAAGATTGCTTCACAAATGATTTGGTAAAAATGGTCAAAAAGCTGAATGAAGAGAACATGACCTTGAAAGATAAGATTGAAGATTTGAATGAACAACTTATAGATAGCCTAACAACTATTGAAGAAAAGACCAAAGAGAGTACACAATTAGATGATGAACTTATGCAAGAAAACATGAAAATCTTGGAGTTGGAAAACATCAAGAAAAAGATAGAATCTGAATTAACAAAAGCAAAAGACAAGATTGATAAACTAAACACAAGTTGTGATCTAATTCAATCACAACTTTATGCACAGAAGCTAAAAGGTGATACTACTGGTGTTGGATATAGTGTAGCTCAAATTGAAATCAATTCAATACAAGAAAGAAAGAAAGCACAAGAGACATCTACTGAAGCAAAGAAAATTGAGGATCATGCAGAGGCTAAAGCAGAACCACCTAAAGATGAACTCAAGATAGTTAACAGAACTTGTTATGCCTGTAAGAAGCATGGACACTTGGCAAGAGATTGTAAAGAGGTAAGACCTTTCAATGGTTACTGTTACTCTTGTAATAAATTTGGTCACAGGGCTATTCATTGCAGAACAATTCAAAGAAATCAATCTCAGCAAAATCAAAGAAATATGAATCAACACAATCAGAGAAATCAACCTCAGAGAAACTATCAGAACATTACATGTGAGATATGTAATTATAATGGACACACATCCAAGAAGTGCAACATCAAGAATAATAACACTAGACCTCCAATCATTTGTCACTCTTGTGGCAAAGCTGGACACATCTCAAGGTTATATAGATCTAGAACTCAAAAATAAGAGAAGCCTAAAGAATCATTATTTGAAGAATCTGGTGAAGTCAAGTTTGTAAAAGTCATAGAAGATTAAGGTAAAATATGGGTTGAAGTAAAGAAATATAATGATGAGAACAAGGTAGTAGATGCATCCATAGTGGACGCACCTTCTACTTTTGGTTAGATGACCCTCATGGTCTTAGGGGGAGCTATTCTAGATCTGAATCCCTGCGCGGATGGTATACTCACCTCCGAGTATGCGCCTATGGATTCATGTCTTTGATCATGAACTGAGGAAGTATGCGTGCACGCATCACCTATACTTCAATAAGAACAAAGTTTGAAACTCTCAGTGGAAACTGCGTACGGTAACAAGCATTAAATGCAATAAAATTTATATAAGTCGGTGAACGATTGATTATCTTCACTTTTACATTTTGAGATCATAGAATTTGGAGAGCTCAGGAGCATTGAGCATAAAATCATTAAAGGTTAAAAGTTTGGTTGGTTTCTGAATGGATTGAAGTCAAAACGGAACCCTAGAAATTGCGTCAATTCAAAATTGAAGTGAAACCCTATTTAATCAATCAAAAAGTAAGTATGACAATCCCTATAGTATTTGACATTGCTGAAAGGAAAAGAATCATGTTTAAGAAGCATCCATTCAAGTCTATACTAGATGATGTAGAAGGGGCATTTTCTAAGACTCTGTTAGGAGTCGTACATGTAGAAGACATTCACGCGTACATATATTGTTAATGAAGGAAGACTAGAATCTATTAAGAATGTCTATGAAAATTACCAAGAGATAGATAAATCATAAATTCATTCTATGATTATCTCTCATATGATTAAGTTCAAAAGGTCAGTATTAGAACTCAAGACAGTCATACCAAACAAAGTATGGAACATACTTGATGTATTGAAAAAATAAGCAATTCAAGAGGATATGAGGATTAGAGAAGAAACATTAGACACTCTTCTCCCTGTTTTCTCACATGATGAGAAAGATATACTATTGGATTTGGTAAAACCTCATCTCAGAACCAAAACAAGAACTCTTCATATTATGAACAAATAGTATGAACTGGTTGGTGAAGAGACTCAGAAAGCATTTGAGTGAGTATTTATGGATAGACATATCTATCCATCAATGACGCCTACAACAAAGGTGACTCCAGTCCCTCCCAAACAGGTTAAAGAAACAGTGATTCCAAATGCGCCTATGACAAGTCCACAGGATTTAGCACCCACAGTTTCAACACCTTCTGATACAGCCAAAGATTCAGAACAAACTATTGTGATTGATGATGTTAAGATATCCATGATAGCTTCTGACAATGACATGAACAAATTTGAAAAAGCATTTGTCAGTACTGGAGATACAAAGAAGGTATGCACGGACAGTACTTCCTTACAACAAGATGAAGCTCCTCCTAAAGATTCAACAAACTTGAATAATGAGGAAGAAAATCAATCTAATGAACCACCTGTTATAGAGATCCCAGTAAAAATTGAGTGTATGGATACTAGTTAAAATGCTATATTCACTCCATACATTCAACCATCAACTTCATTATTGTCAAGTTTGACCCCTGATTCAGAAAATCTAGATGCTTGGGAAGAAGAAGATCTGATTAAGATCAGTGTGCTAGCCAAGGAGAAAGCCAAAGAGAAACAAGTCATGAGAAACCCTCTTTTTCTAGAGACAGTAAACATTTTGAATGACTTAGTGCCAACAGATAATAAAATGACCAAAATCCAGTTAGTTGATGATGTTGATAGCATCTTAACAAGCTTCAAATCACACTTCACAAGTCTAGTAGACTCTTCCACTAAAATTGCAGAAGATGAATACAAGAAGGAAAGATTGAATGAATTGATAAAGAATTTTTCTTTAGATATTAATTCCTTGAAGATTGGTCAAGCAATCTTAAAAGATTTGGCAGCTAAAGGCATAAATGTGATAACTCACTGCATGGACAGAGTAAAATTCACCTCAGAGCACATCAAGAAGATTGAGGAAGATGATATCTTGGTTGAAAGTGTAAGAAAATCAGTTGAAACATCCTCGCAAGACATGAACATCTACAACAATATCTATCAAGGACAGATAGATAAAATTGATAAAGCCAAGTTGGAGATTAGCAAGATAAGGACAAGGCAGAACCAACTGAGAAATGAACTTGCGCCTTCCTTAGCTATTTTGAATGAGAACATAAAATAGATAGATGCCACTATTGTCACTTATGATCAAGGTCCCTGCATGGATTTGATCAAAATGGAGAAGCTCACATATGCTCTATGTGCCCATCTTCAGACTGTAGAGGCACTGAAGGCATTCTGGCAGCAAGAAATCAAGAATCTTCAGATCACTTACCCAAATGTATACTTAGAGTAAGTACTCAAGGACCTTATTTTTGGAACCTTTGTCATTAATGTCAAAGGGGGAGTAGTGTATATATATAAAGAAGTATGATATTGTATATGTACAGGAGGATGATATACAATTTTTGGTGTTAGTCAATTTTGAGTAACTTGGCCACATTCCTTTGTTGCCATTAATGACAAAGGGGGAGATTGTTGGAAAATTGAATCTCAAGGAGAATATGACGTATTTTGTGTTTTCATTATGGCAACAAAGTTATATGAAAGTTTGACGGCAAACTTTGAAGTGAAAATTGACTAAGTATAGAAAACAGAACAAGGCAGAGATATGCAGTTGATCAGACCACCAACACACATGTGTACGATTGAGTCAGGACATGCGCCTTTATATTTAAGCTTTATGATATATGAATATGCTAATTCTATACACACATGGTATGGAATGATAGTACAAAAAAGTTACAGCGAGTTCAGTATCACCTGCAGTTCAGAAAATAGAGTATGAAGCCGACTTCAAATTTTGGATCAGCGTATAATATTTTATTGTGTAAAGGCAAAGCACCTATTGTAATATGTTTTTCATTATGTCTTTATCACTCTTGTAAACATGCTTAAGCCAATCATTTTGGAAGCATTTTGTATATTGTTATTGGGCCGACTAAGGTCTTTTTTTTGGTCGCGTCTATTGAGTATGTATATATACTTAATATGCATTTTTGTAATAAGTAGAAGAGTTGAGAATATGCAGAGTAGAGAAAAAGAAGAATAGTATGAACTAGTCAGTATGAGATAAATTATTTTACAAGATGAAAGCATCAGCGCATAAAAGGAACTGATTAGACAGTCGTGTCACTTCAGCAGTTCATTTTTTCAGATATAGTGCATATCTATCTTCAGGAGGTTGTAGCCTTCTTTTATTGAGCAGTGAGCTCTTGGACAGTGATTCCTCACCCCTAAAATGGTTTTTGTAAAGACTCCTAACATGTTCATTGTACTTGCATTGTAAAGACTACTTCTAACAGGGCAAAGGAACCTTAACAAGTTCATTATACTAGTACAATCATTTGTGGGTACTAATTCCCACCGGGGTTTTCCTCTGATCAAGGTTTCCCTGTAAAAATATATGGTGTTATGTGTTATTGTGTTATGCTTCATATACTGAAAGAGAAAGAAGGAACCTTCACACGGTGGCCACTAAAATATTTGCAAAAAATGACATAGTTGATCAACATGTTTATCATGTACTAGTTGTTAGACATCTTGGCTCAGTATTTTATATTTGAGACAACTTTGATNNNNTTTTATTATATTTACGTATATACTCTTTAGATAAATTTGACATCTTATATATATATTTTGACACTGCATACTTTGAGTATGATATTTTTTTGGCATTATAAAATTTAATATGATATTTTTTGGCATTAGTTCAAGTTTAATATGATATATTTTTGATATTATAAAATTTATGCTATTTAAAATACTTTATATTTTATGACTAAATTAATGACTACTTCAACGACTAAATTAATGACTAAATATATGACTAAATAAATGACTAAATATACGACTAAATAAATAACTAAATAAATGACTAGATTAACCAAATATATGACCAAATATATGACTAAATAAATGAATAAATAAATGACTAGATTAACCAAATATACGACCAAATATATGACTAAATAAATGACTAGATTAACCAAATATATGACCAAATAAATGACTAAATAAACTACTAAATTAATGACTAAATTAACCAAA